>JARYGA010014960.1:0-46843 GCA_030545235.1 Helianthus tuberosus
TGCTGTTGTCGCGTTTCTGCCTCATCTGCGGACAGTTCCTCTTAAGGTGGCCTTCAGCCCCACAACGGAAACACCCCTTTTTGCTACCCTGCTGCGGCTGGTTTCGGTTTGTAGGATATGGGCTCCTACAATCTCTAGCCATATGTCCCGTCTTCTTGCACCTATGGCAACACGATTCCGCACATGACCCGGTGTGGTGTTGGTGGCATTTGCGGCATTTCGGCTTATTCCCAAGGTATCCCCCTTGAATTTGGTAGTCCAGCCCCTGCTGGACGAGTTTCCCGTGCGGGTCCTGTTGTATAGAGCTACATCCCTCGCCCTGGTGATCTCTCCAAACACGCTTGGTGTTAATAAGAGTTCTCGTATTGGAAGAGTTACGCTTGGGCAACTTGCCCTCTTCCACTGCCTGATCAGTGAGCTGGTGCGCCAAACGAACGACTTGTTGAATTGTGGAAAAGTTGGCCGCAATTACGGACCCTTGGATTTCTGGGGCTAAGCCTCTGAGGTATAACTCGATTCGTCTAGAAATGGGTTGTGACAAGTTAGGACATAAGGCAGCCAAATCGTTGGACCTTTTCGTGTACGCTTCGATCTCAGATCCTTCCATTTTCAAGCCAAGGTACTCTATTTCAAGTTTTAAGATGTCGTCCGGGTGACAGAATTCTTCCTTGATCAAATCCTTGAAGTCGCTCCAGGGGGTGGCATTCGCATCCGCCAATCCGAGCATCTGAACTTGTGTGTTCCACCAAGAATACGCTTTCCCTTGCAAGGTACCAACAGCGTACTCTACTCGTTTACTGGTAGGGCTTTCACTTTCTTCGAATGCAGATTCGATCCTACGAATCCAGTGTAGGAGACCTATCGCTCCTTCGGTGCCACTAAAGGTACTAGGTCGACAGCCCATAAAAGTTTTAAAAGTGCACACGGGTGGTTGAACGTGCTGACCTATCGTAGGTGAAAGAAAAGACAGAGTTTAACACAAAGGTTGGTTCACGAGAGTAGGATCCTAAAGATCCTAGAATGAGTTCGGTCTGCAGGATATACCTCCTGCGTGTGCAGCTGCAAGCGCTGCGGCAACTCGTTCGTTAATCAGAGCCGTCAACTGGGCTTGTGTCATGTTAACGCGTCCAGACATGATCTTCATACCAAGAAGAACGTGAGTGAGAGGGGTTTCGCGAAAGTACAATGATAGGATAGAGTAAGCACGCACGTGTTCAGGCAACAGTAGTTATACTAACCAAGCATACCATAAGCAATGTACTTTGTAACTAACAAGTAGGCAATACATGCACAGATCATGTCACCTAGAATGTCGAGCCTTGCATGTGGAGTGAAGCATCGTTGTGGATCGTTGAGCACTGTACAGGTTATAGTCTGGTTTTAACAAAAAAAACGTTTTCCCCTTTATTAAAACCAAGTTCTCTATAACCAATGGCTCTGATACCAATCTGTCACACCCCCAAAATCCACCTGCGGAGTACTACCGCTTGGAGGCGTGACTGACCAGGATCCAGCCACCAATCATATTGAACAAGCATATAAGTAGTTATAAAAATCCACCCAATACAATTGGTGTTCAAACAAAACATAGTTAAGTTGCAAGCGGAAGCATAAGTCTTAAAAACAAAGCATAGTGTTAATTGTTTCGAAGTTTAACATGGCACACAGTCGTCCATGTCCCACAACGATCCTCCTCCATGCAAGCTCCAGCTTAAGAACCTAAGGACCTGCAAAGCATGTAGTAACGAGTCAACAACTAGTTGAGTGAGTTCACGGTTGGGTGTTCGTTTTAAGTTGTTTCGAAAACAGTTTCCTTTAGCTGGCATCCTGCCGTGGGGGTTACCCCATAGTTAAAAACGTGACTTGTTTATTCCCGGTTACTCTGGCAATCCTGCCGTGGGGGCTACCCCGTGTTAGTTATCTGGCATTTCGGCCGTGGGGGCTACCCCATGTATCTACTAGACTCGTTACCATATCGACTGCTGACTGTAGTCATGTTTATGTGCCCTGAACTGTCAATGTCTATCATCATTGACGTGCCAGTAGTCCATTAGTTCACGCCCGTCCTCTGCGGCACGGTGTGAGGTTTGTCAAACCTAAATAGCGCTATCTAACTAATGACCCGCTCGCCATTGGCCTCGGCGATTAAGTCGATACAAAGATGAGGGACTTCGTGATAGAGTTTTGGTCTAGTACGAGTTATCTGTCCGTGAGGACGAGGAATTACATTCCTGAACCTTGCTGTCCTACCCAAGGAGGATGAGGAACCCAGTTCCTTAACCCCAATTCCCGACCCCTGGGAATCCCATGCTTTGTAGAGGGTGTGAACTCACCTTGGTTTGCTCGGTAGAAAACACAGAAAAGTCAAACAAGCAACGTTGAGGCTACTCACGTCCTACCATAGTTGTATCATACCATCAGGTTCGTATTCAAGTAGTGCACGTATGTTTCTAGCATAATGTATTCAAGTAACGTTCATGGCATACATGTTTAATCATGGCAGATTCACGTTCAACAGTAACATGTAAGGTCTGTGCATTGGGCCCAAGAGTCCGGCCCAAGCAATTAAGTCCGAAACAAGGTGAAAGCCCAAACAGTGTGTATCGGCGTATAGTCTCGAGTCGCAACTAGGCGTTTGCGACTCGCAACCGGAGTCGCAACCATGGTTTCGGTTCGTGCTGTTTTGGTTACGAGTCGCAACTGGACTCGCAACCATGGTTTCGAGTCACAAGGTTGGTGTGCTGATCATGTGTGGTTTCGAGTCGCAACCAGGCGTTTGTGACTCGCAATCTGTGTCGCAACCGGGGGTCTCGACTCGTCATGCTGTGGTTTCGAGTCGCAACCAGAGGTTTCGAGTGGACAATTGCTGATTCGGTACAGTGTACTACCCACTAACATTCTGATTTCATGTAACAGTCTGTACTATCCAACCAAAATCCTTAAACATGTTTCTTGTCTAGCAAATTACTAAAAATGGATCAAACATATCAGATTTCAAATATTCAACCACATTCTTATCATGTTCATCAATTTCTTCAAATATTCAAGTAGTTCATCATCACATTCAACAAGTTCTTCATACAATCATCATGTTCATCAAACACAAACGGCCCCTATTAAACATATTTTGCATTTTCGGACAAGGGTTATATTATCTAAACTAGATATCAAAGCTCATATTGCAACAAACATGTATTCTATAATCCCCATGAACAACATCCGATTTCATGAGTAATAAACTTTCTAATCCTAATCAAGAACCGACAACATTTACTCATAGTCAAGCCTACATTGTTCATCCCAACATAATCAATACATTAACATATCATCTTTAGTCGAATATAGACACACTTCATGAAGCACTTATGAACCGATTACTCAAGAAGGGTGTATTTAACATGCATAAGCTTAACAAGTAACCACATTATCACATAATCTTCATCATACATTATCAATAAACCGAAACACACATCTAGTATGAGTCACTAACCGGTTGGTGAGTTTCAAAGGCGAGTATGGAACTTCCGAGCGTGTGTGTGTTGATCCGAGAGCCCCTAATACCACCGGTTTGAGTCCGAGAGTGAAGGAGGAGAGGTGATGTTTGGTGTTTAGGGTTTTAGTGTGAGAGAGTGGAGAGTGTGTGTGTGGATTGTCCAAAGAATGGACTAGTTTGCTAGGAGCATGATATATATACTAGTCCTAGTAGGTTTCGGGTGGGTTAAATGAGGTGCGGCCCAACCGGCCCATGTGTTACGGTTCACTCAATTCATATACATACCCGCATACATACACACAAGCATAACATAACACATAATCATATAAGTTCACATGTATTCGTTAAATCATCAAATCGGTTAGTTACTTAACGTTCAAGCATACAACGAAAGGTTCTAAATTTCGAGTTGTCACAGCACAAGGTGCATCGCACAAGCTTGGTGCAACTATTTAAAGCTCACGGTACAACTTAGGAATGCATGATCGCACAAGACGTGTGGATCGCACAAGGCAGTGCCGATCGCACAAGTCTTGGGCCACACACACACTGTTTGGACTTCATTATGTTGATAGGACCATAAAGCCCAAAACCTAGTCGCACGAGATGTTCCAAGTCGCACAAGGCCAAATGGATCGCACAATTTAAATCATGTCTATTTGTTTGGGCTGTATGCATGTTGGATTGCTTATGTTATTTGGGCCGGGTATGTTTGGATCGCACAACCCGTTGTGAGTCGCACAAGGTTGTGCTGGACGCACAACAGGTTGGGCCGATTGTTATTGGGCTTCACTCTTTGGATCGCACAAGATGGTTGGGCTTGCACAACTATGACAGCTCACTCATCTATGTCGCACAAGTAAACATCATGTGGACTTGACTGTTTAGATGGTTTACGTGTTTGCCATGATCATTGTGTGTTGTAACCTGATAGTTTAGGTGTAAAACCTATGTGCACTACTTGAACCTAGACCTGACTTGTATGGTAACCATGTTAGGACGTGGTTGACCACATATAGCTCGAGTGACCATTTTGTTTATCTGCCGAGCAAACCAAGGTGAGTTCACACTTTCTACAAGGCATGGGATTCCCGGTGGTTAGGGAATGGGTAAAGAGATTAAATAGAACCTGCATATTCTCCTTGGGTAGAGTATGTACCTCCACTCCTCCATAGGAAGGACAACAACATTGAACCTGCGTAATCTCCTTGGGTAGATTTCATACCTCCGCTCCTCCATAGGAAGGACGACAACATTAACTTACTAGACAAAACTCTATCATGAAGCCCCTCATTTTTATATCGACTTAATCGCCGGGCCAATGACGAGCGGGTCATTAGTTAATAGCGCTATTAGGGTTGACAAGCCTCACACCGTGCCGGTAGGATGGGCGTGTACTAATGGATCTGGGCACTTAGTCAATGATGATAGACATTGACGTAGGGCACAACTATTGTTCGTCGGTTGTCGATATGGTAACGGTCTAGTGGTTTACATGGGGAAGCCCCCACTAATTATGGATATGGTTTGGGAAACAAGGAAACTGGTTAACTCGTGGTTTACGAAACAACTTATGGTTTTCAAAACAAACTTGTGAAACTAAACAACCAACTGTGAACTCGCTCAACTTTGTTGTTGACTTGCTGTTACATGCCTTGCAGGTCGTTAGGTGCTTTTGGAGCTTGCACGAGGAGGCGTGGTCGTTGTGGGACATGGACAATTGTGTGCCATGTTAAACATTCGAAACATTTAAACTTATGCTTTGGTTTTAAACATTATGCTTCCGCTTACAACTTAAACTATGTTTTGATTGGAAACCAATTATATTGTGTTGGACTTTATATTTACTTACATGCTTTGTTCCATACGATTGGTGGCTTGATCCTGGTCAGTCACGCCTCCAAGTGGTGATACTCCGCATGTGGATTTTGGGGGTGTGACATAAGGAGCCAGGTAACTATCCTGGAGGATCTTGTAACCGGAAAGCCAGGTGTCGATCCCAAAGCACGGAAGCTTGACGAAAGGGGGAGCCTGAAGAATCTACTCAAAGGGGGAACTGAAGCTGAAGACAGAACCACGGGGATTCTGTTCGAGCAAGAGGGAGTCTATGTTGCTGAAGATATGATAAAGCTTCAAGAAGACTCAGAGAGAGAGAGAGAGAGAGAGAGAGAGAGAGAGAGAGAAAGACAAGACGCTACGAGATTGACTGCGGCAATATCCAAGGGGGAGTCTGTTGGTGCATTTATGTCTATCGCCTCCGTCAATGCGAGTCGTATCTGAGAAGGATTGTATCTAGCCTTATATTGTAATATTAGATAGAAAAGGGCAAGGTGGCATTATTGTAAATAAGGGGAATTCTCCTTATATGCTTTGCCTATAAATAGAAGTCTTAGGGTTAGACTTAGACACTTTTGAAAACTTTTGCACATTTGGAGACTTAGAGCTTGGTGCTTAGAGAGAGAAAGTCTAGAGAGAGAAAGTCCGCAAAAGTGATTCACGGTGCTTGTAATCTTTTCTCATATTCAATCGAATCACAGATTTAGTACGTTCTTGTGTTCGGTCACGTTCGTGTACGAATTCCGCACGTCACACGTTCGGTTTGCAATCGTTTCGGAGTCAAAACCGGTCCTACAGGTGATCGTGGGGAGCTTGCACCTTTTTCAGATTGTTTGTTAGTTAGTTGATTTCCATTTTTAAATGGTGATAACCAGCTTGTTTAGACATAAGAATTATTAGCAACACACTACACTCGAGCTCTCAACAACTCTCGGCGATTACATACATTTTTGCATGATAGTGAACCTTGTACCAAGCTTGTTATCATCCCGATTTGTAAACATTGTTTGTGTAATATAGTTGGTGATCGGTAGTTTCCATCACCCGAGGTTTTTTATGCCGGAGATCTTCTAAAGATCAAGGGCTTTTTCCTCGTATAAATCCTTGTGTTCAACATTCATTTCATTCATTCTTCGTTCATACATTTGTTCACATAATCAAGCATCACACCTCACAAAATCGAATTTGGTTGCATTATCCTTGTGTGATTTTTGACCAAAACAATAGTGATGCTGAAAAAAGTTGAAGGATCAAGAAGGGAGGAAAGGATTTTCGGAGAAGAAGAGAATACCTGATTATGCTCCGGATAGAGGATTATAAAAGGATCTTCTGCATTTAAAGAACTTTTGATCTTATCTCCATCCTATATAATAACAATGATAAACTAGACCGATCAAGTCAATGAAGTCAGCCTGACCATAACGACTTGTTGTTCTTCTAACGGCTAGTCCGCATTTAATGGAAATATGGCCGATCAATTTAGTTACTAATCAACCATATTTGGGGGCAATTATTAGGGGTTAATTTTTATACTTATGGATCACATATCCTTAAACCAGCCTGGATCACTGATCCTTAACAACTGATGCAGGAAGTCTGAGGATCATGAATCCTTATTAATTTTATAACTTAACTAACAATTGTTCCTTGTATATTTTCGTAATGGCATGCAGGTCATGGACGATATGGACTGAGTCATGGTGAGAATATCGGACTACACTCGTTGAAGATGTTGCACGTGTGGAAATGGTTCAATGTCAACATTCTTGGACGTGGTCATCCACCTTTTTTCGGACTTGTTTGTTATTTCCTTTTAAAGGGGTTGATCAAGTGTTTAGATATTATTATTGCTATTAGCAGAAAACACACACATACTCGTGAATACTAGCTCTCGAATACAATCTCACTCTAGCAAACATTGTTCAACACTTGATCAACTTCCGAAGTTGTAAACATTTTTAGTTCAATACATTTGATAGTGATAGTTTTCACTATCCGAGGTTTTTTGTGCCGGAGATCCTATTAAGATCAAGGGCTTTTTCCTCGTACAAATCCTTGTGTTCATTGTTCATTACATTTCACATTTGTTTATTCATTTGTTCAACATACAAGCACACTACCTCACAAAATCAGATTTGGTTACATTATCCTTGGTTTGATTTTTGACCAAAACACTAAATACCCTTATTTGTTAAATTAATAATTAAAAAAAGTTAAAAGACATATAAATAATACTTAATGGGGTAGGGATCCTAAGAGAAGTCCACCCTATTTGAGAAACTTGAGAAGCATTCTGGACCACACATTTTCTCTAAGCTTTTCGTAGTATACACATATGTATAGTATAAAATTGACTATATACATATATGTATATTGTCAAATCTTGAATTATACACATATGTATATAGTCAATTTTAAACTATACATATGTGTATATTACAAAAAGCTTTGGGAAAATGTGTGGTCCAGAATGCTTCTCAAGTTTCTCAATTAGCCTAGTGCTTCTCACGTGATCCTAACCCATACTTAATGTATATGTAAATAATAATTGATGTATCCGTTCTCGGAGAATGCAGATTCCGTCAACCATGTCTTCCCTATCGTTCCTCTCCCGTCCACCGTCCTCCGCCACTACAACACCACCACAACCCGCACCCACTTCCTCCATTTCAACCCCCCAAACACCTCAACATCAAAGCCTTCACCACCACACCACCACCACCATCCGATTTAAACCTAGAGAATAATAAACTCAACGGTTCGATTCCGAAATCGTTAGCTAAATCATTATGCGGTAACATAAATATATGTGGAAATCTTCTACCGCCGTGTAACAACTCGATTTTTCTGTCTTCGGTGCCGGTAACAACTCGTCTCCGGTAACATCTCCGTCGTCGATTTCATCGCCTCCAGTCAGAAAAAAGTCTAATAAGCTCCCCACCGGAGCAATCGTCGCTATAGCAGTCGAATCTGCGTTAATCCTTGCTCTACTATTACTAATCATGTTACTATGCCTACGAAAAAAAAACGTAATCAACAAGCGAAACAACCTCCAAAACCGCCGGTGCAAACTCCGGTAGCCGGAGGAGCAACAAGAGCGGTTACAGAAGCTGGTGCAAACTCCGGCAGTCGAAGGATGACGTCACTGGAGTGTCAGCGGAAGGTGAGAGAAACAAGCTAGTGTTCTGTGGAGGATGATGATGGTTGTTGATTTAGGGATGGGTGGTTGATTGTGGCGGCGGTAGTGGGGAGTGATGATGGCGGCTGTGGAGTGGAGGGGACAGTGGTAGTGGTTTTTACTGAGAGAGCAGAAAGATAGAGATAGGGATATAGAGATATATGTTTTATTTATATGTTATTTTTTAATGAAGAGCATTTTAGTAAATTTACAGTCACTTAACTAAGAAAACTAACCCCCATCCACGCCAGGGACTATCCGGGAACGAAATTAAAAAACTTGGGGACTATATGTGTAATTTTAGAAAGTTAGGGACTAAAGGTGAAAAATGAGCAAACCACAGGGACTATCCGAGCATTTTTCTCTTTAATATATTATATTTTACTTTATTATAGTTAAAGCTAGCTTTCAACTTTAGACATGTTTATTTAACCGTGCTAATTGTATTTTACCGTCATTTAAATTAAAGTTTGCATGGTCCAGAATAACCTATTGATATATCATTTAACAAATACATGCTCTCCAGCACCCCGTCTGAAGCGCAGTTTCAAATAATAGTAGTTAGATAACATATCATGTTTAAAATGATATTAAAGTAATAATAATAAAAAAAATTGTCATACGTATGATAATTTCTTGTAAACAAATTCTCCGGCTGATAAGTACTCCCAAACAAACAAACACCCCCAACTCCGCAACCGATCTAGTCCCAAACTGAAATCCCAAACCACAATGGAGCCTGACGTCAGCATCGACACCAGTTCCATGATCCGGATCGCGGTCATCCCAGTCGGAGAAATCCACCTCCACCTCTTCCGCAAATACGCCGGAATGCTCGCTCGCCACCACAACATCGAACTCTCTACTATCACTTCCTTCTACACCGAACACCAGAAATCTCCCTTCACTAATCAGCCCTGGGATTCCGGCAGCCTCCGCTTCAAGTTTATTGTAGGCGGATCTCCGCCCAGTCCCTGGGAGGATTTCCAATCCAATCGGAAAATTCATGCGGTTATCGGTATCTGTCATTGTCCTTCTGCTCCTGATCTTGATACTGTTGTTGAGCAGTTTGCTGTTGCTTCTAAAGGATACTCTTCTTCTGTTGTTCAACGCTGTTTCGCTTTCTCTCCTGGAGATTCACAGGTTGTGTTTCTGATTTTCCTCAATGTTTAGGGTTTACTTATTAGCTTTGTTTATGCGATTAGATAATGTTGTTGAAAGCCACACAAGTTGCCACTCTTTTTAGTTGCTGACTTTTGAATGTTTATTGATCTTCGTTTGTGTGTTTGAGAAATGGAAACAAAATAAAGCTGAAAAGATTAGTGAAGTAACTTCTGGAGCTAGGTTAGTGATCATGTTTCATAACTTATTGTACAAGTAAGTGTCAGGAGACTCATTTTCGGATTTTCTTCAGTTGTGCAACGTTGTGGCCGTATGCTACAAGTCTACAACTGAAGAGCAGAAGGCATGTGGCATTGGTTGGTTACATGCAGCTTCCTGTAGGATTGATTGGTGTGAAGAGTGAAATGTGTATCTGTTTATTTGCATACACATAGTTGCATATATGTTGTGATTTTTATTTGCATTGTTGTGTATTTTCTTTACTCCAAGTGCATCAAATTGCAGAACATTAACATAGAATTGAATCAACACTTCATTCTTTCGTTTCTTGCTCCAGACCTTCTGTAACACAAAACCTAGAGAAAACCTTTCTTCGTGCCATAACCCAATTTATGTTCATCCTCAAAATGTCTGCAAATGGTAGAAGTTGTAGCTTGAAACGCTGATTGCTAAGGTTTATCTAAATTTGGTCTTGTTTCAATTTGGTTCAAAGGTTTTTATTGATTTGTGATCAATAAAAGTTGGTGTAAAATGCTGGTATAATTTACCTTAAAAATAGTCCTAGAATCCTAGTGACATGGCTTACAAGTGTTCATGTCATCTTATATTGCAGCTAGCGGATGGGAAGGACAGAGGAAATAAGTTAGCTTTGTTTCCTCCTGCTGACCAGCGGACTCAAGAAATTCACTTGCAAACAATGATGCAAGACATTGCTGCTTCACTTCTAATGGAATTTGAAAAGTGGGTTCTTCAAGCAGAATCTGGTGGGACTATTTTAAAGACACCTTTAGATTCTCAAGCCAGTCTCAGCTCAGAGGAGGTTTATGTCTTAGGTGTCCTGTTATAAATAATTGCTAAATTCTTAGTTTCGAGTGCATGCTTTGAGAATTATAACTTTACCAACTTGATCAATTGTTTCAGGTGATTAAAGTGAAAAAGAGGAGACTTGGCAGAGCACAGAAAACAATTGGAGATTATTGTTTACTAGCTGGATCACCTGTTGATGCCAATAATCATTATTCTACCGCTTTAGAACTTGCCAGGTTGACTGGGGACTATTTTTGGTTTGCTGGCGCAATGGAAGGTGGTGTTTGTGCCTTGTTGGTAAGCATATGAAAGGATTTAATTATTAAAGATATATCATAAATAATGTGTTAGCTTTTGGTATTCAGATCTCTTTATTATTCATGCTGTTACGGTAGATTTACTTTACATTTGTGTATAATGTTTCAAATATATGGTTTTCTTTTTTGAATTTAAGAACTTAAATTGATTGATTATAAGATCTTCATCTATCCTGATGTTGACTAACATTTTGTTTGTTGTATTTATGTGCTATAAGATGGATAAAGCAGTTCATAAGGACCCAGTTATAGAGGAGGAGGTCAAGTATCGTTACAATAGCGTCATTGTGCATTACAGGAAGTCATTTATACAAGACAATGCTCAGAGGTAGACCCTTACAAATTATACACACTGGTAACATCTTTAACATATGCACATGAAATAAAACTCCCTTGATAACACAAGTAAATTTAATCCCAATTTGGATTGTTCTATACTTCCATATACTCTATACACACACACACACACTCTCTCTCTCTATATATATAGTGTACTGTACAATTGGCCTTAACGTACAATGCGTACGCGATTTTGAGTTCCGCATGTTATAATCCACCAAACGAAAACCCGCATGTTATAAATTATAAACCCGCATGTTATAAAAACATAAACCCGCATATTCCAAATGCTTCCGAGTTAGTGATCCTCCGAGTTTGTGATCCTTCTGGGTTTGGGATCCTTCCGAGTTTGTGATCCTTCCGAGTTCATGCGACATGCGTGTTTTATGTTTTCAACATGCGGGATGTATGGGTTTCAACATGCGGATTTCATTTTTGAGGTTTATAACGTGCGGAATTCTCATCGCGTACGCATCGTACATTAAGGCCAATTGTACGTTAACTAACCCCTATATATAGAGAGAAAGTGTACTGTACAATTGGCCTTAACGTACGATACGATGCGTACACGATTTTGAGTTCCGCATGTTATAATCCACTAAACGAAAACCCGCATGTTATAAATTATAAACCCGCATTTAATAAAAACATAAACCCGCATGTTCTAAGTGCTTCTGAGTTTGTGATCCTTTGAGTTTGTGATCCTTCCGGGTTAGGGATCCTTCCGAGTTTGTGCGACATGCGTGTTTTATGTTTTCGACATGCGTGTTTGCGGGATGTATGGGTTTCGACATGCGGATTTCGTTTTTGAGGTTTATAACGTGCGGAATTCTCATCGGGTACGCATCGTACGTTAAGGCCTACGTTAACTAACCCCTATATATAGAGAGGAAGTGTACTGTACAATTGGCATTAACGTACGATGCGTACGCGATTTTGAGTTCCGCATGTTATCATCCACTAAACGAAAACCCGCATGCTATAAACTATAAACCCGCGTTTAATTATAACATAAACCCGCATGTTCTAAGTGCTTTCGAGTTTGTGATCCTCCGAGTTTGTGATCCTTCCGGGTTAGGCCAGGGATCCTTCCGAGTTTGTGCGACATGTGTGTTTTATGTTTTCAACATGCGGATTTCGTTTTTGAGGTTTATAATGTGCGGAATTCTCATCGCGTACGCATCGTACGTTAAGGTCAATTGGACGTTAACTAACCCCTATATATATATTTGAATTAGTTGAGCTGGAGTGACCTACGGCTTCGCCTTTGTCCTGAAAGTTTGTAGTGTTTTAAGAAACTTTATGTTAGTAAGATGTTTAAATTCAGATGGGGAGTTAGTTACAGTTCTATGATTTCAGGATCTTGTTAGCACATCCTGATGAAGCTTTTTATGAATGTATGTAGCTATATTTAAATCTATTGATCAACTCTATGCAGGGTCTCACCCCTCAGCTTTGAATTGGAAGCTACTCTGAAGTTAGCAAGATTTCTTTGCAGGTATATTTTCAAAACTTCTTGTTTGTTATTATGCCTGCTGTAGGTTTTGTTTCGTGACTGCTGTGACTGTGATATGTTTATTGTTTTCATTTATGTGGGGACATCCAACTCAGTTTGGCATGATAGTGTAAATCTATCATATTTGTATAGGGTATACGAGGTTTTCTTCATTAAGAGGCAGATTTATTCATTTTGCAAACTGTGTCATTTCAAAGTTATTGTTTATCTTTTTTTTTGTTGTTTCTTTGTTGGTTTTCTTTTTTCGGACTTCATCTACCCCTCATTGCTTCATTCCCCTCATTGCTTCATTACTCTTTCATACCTGCTTTACTGTTTCTTTTTCTACTGTCTTTCTTAAATTATGGTTACGCGTTTTGGTATATCAACCTACTTTTTTTTTGTGTTTCAGACGTGAGCTGGCTAAGGAAGTAGTGGACCTTTTGACTGCTGCTGCAGATGGAGCGAAAGCTTTAATTGATGCAAGTGATAGACTGATATTATACATTGAGATAGCCCGTTTATATGGAACTCTTGGTTATCACAGGAAAGCTGCCTTTTTCTCCAGGCAGGTGGCTCAGTTATATTTGCAACAAGAAAACAATTTGGCTGCTATTAGTGCCATGCAAGTGCTGGCCCTAACTACAAAAGCATATCGTGTTCAAAGTAGAGCTTCTATTCCCAAACATGCTGTTTTCAATGTGAGTTTTTCATTCATATTTGTTCATACTCTCTTCATATGATGTATAATTAAAAACCAAAAGAATAGTAGGTAATTATATTCTGATTCTTGTTTTCATACAAGGATGTTGGGTCATCTATTGCTTATGGTGGAAAGATGCATCATCACTTGGTAGTTTCTTTATTTGAGTCACAATGGAGCACCTTGCAGATGGTTGTACTAAAGGAGATACTTCTCTCAGCTGTTCGTGCTGGAGATCCGCTTGCTGCATGGAGTGCAGCGGCACGTCTATTAAGATCTTACTATCCTCTAATAACACCTTCAGGTCAAAATGGGCTTGCAAGTGCACTCAATAATTCAGCTGAACGACTTCCTTCTGGAACTCATTGTGCTGATCCTGCTTTACCTTTCGTGAGGTAACTTTGCATTGAATGAATATCATTGTTCAGTTATAGGTATTGGTTGCTAAATATCATTTTTGATTATTAGGTTGCATTCACTTCCTCTGCATCCATCACAGATGGACATTATAAAAAGAAATTCTGCTAGAGAGGATTGGTGGGCCGGATCAGCTCCTTCTGGGCCTTTTATATATACACCATTCAGCAAAGGAGATTCAACCAACAACAGTAAGCAAGAACTCGTTTGGGTCGTTGGAGAACCCGTTCAAGTGTTGGTGGAATTAGCAAACCCTTGTGGATTTGACTTATTGGTTAATAGCATATATCTTTCTGTGCATTCTGGAAATTTCGATGCTTTTCCAATCAGTGTTACTCTCCCCCCTAATTCCTCTAAAGTGATCAGTTTATCCGGAATTCCAACTAAAGTGGGCCCCGTGAATATCCCTGGATGCCTTGTTCATTGTTTTGGTGTAATTACTGAGCATTTCTTTAAGGATGTTGATAATTTGCTTCTAGGAGCTGCACAAGGGCTTGTTATTTCTGATCCTTTCCGGTGCTGTGGGTCCGGAAAGCTGAAAACGACAGCTGTACCAAGCATTACAGTTGTACCTTCACTGCCATTGTTGGTTTCACACATTGTTGGTGGTGATGGTGCTGTTATATTGTATGAAGGAGAGATTCGTGAGCTTTGGATTAGTGTGGCCAATGCTGGCACAGTGGCGGTTGAGCAGGCACATATATCGTTATCAGGGAAAAATCAAGATTCCGTCATATCCATTGGCTATGATGCATTAAAGTCTGCTCTTCCATTAAAGCCTGGTGCTGAAGTAACCATACCGGTCACCTTGAAAGCTTGGCAGCTTGGCTTGGTGGATCATGATGCCATTGCTAGTAAGAGCACATTTGTTAATGTGACAAGGCCGCTAAAGGATGCAAGCAGCCCAATGTTATTGATCCATTATGCAGGTAATTATTACTATTTTTAGTGTTATGTTTTCTTCACAAGACTAACAATAGAATTGGCAATATGAGAATGGGTTGGATAACATGTCAAAACAGGCCGAGTTGGGTTGACTGGTAACACTTTTTTGCCCTTGATTAATTTTTTTTAATAAATAATGGATGCTTTGGTTATGATTACAAAAGCAATATTATTACAATACCAATATAAATTTATGAGTAAAACGAGTTGGAGGGGTTGTCTACATCAAAAACACAAATTAGGTGGCCCATTTGATCCGTTCTCTTTTTAGCTAAATTTTCTATCTGAGAATGTCTCGTTTGGCACATAAACTACTGAAATTGACCTATTCCTAAGTGGTCGATTATTAGCACATCTCACAAATGAAGCGATGAAATTTCTTTTAATCATTAGTTTATTTTAATTATTTTAACCTTTTAGTATATATACTGTTAGTTAACTTGAGTGGGATTATACTTTTGTTGTTAACTTGTATATTGGCTGAGTTACATGATTTCGGTGATCCAACCTTAAAAAAGGGAGTAGTAAATTCCATTGAAATTGTAACAAGTTAAATAAAGGATAGAATAGCTAAAATTTATCTACTTTTGTCAGAGCATTTGAAATTTAATTTGTCTGCATTAGATGCCTACTATACCTATTCGGGTTAGATAGTAGGTCCATCAAGCCGGTACAAGCCAAAACAGTTCGGCATGGCCGGCCCTGAAGGTGGGCGGGGAGGACCACCGGCCAGGGCCCGATATTTTGAAGGGCACGTTATTTTTCAAAAAACTCCGATATGTATATGTAAAAATAAATAAATTAATAAGATATACCCATACAAACACCAACATAGGCCCACTTACAAAACTATTTTTATGGTTTAGATTAGTTATTAGCCCATTTGCATTAGGTTTAGACCTTTAGTGAGCCCAATACCCAATTTTGTTAAGGCCTAAGGGCACGTTTTTTCGAGCTCGAACATGGTACATGAATTCTCAGGGACGGCCCTGCAGTTCGGGTTTGGTTGATTAGGAACAATTTTGTTCAATTATTATTTATAATAAATAGTGAGTGACAGATGTGATTACTAAGTGATCCGATGTCTTAAATAAAACAGTATAGAAGATTTATGCTTTCAGATCTAACTAAAGATGACTTTTGTCCTGTTTTTCATGTTAAACCAGGTTGACCTGTATTTCTTTAGCATCTAGTTAAGCTGTTAAAGATGAAATGTTCTATTTATCCCTGCTACTTGTCGTGTCAGGTCCTGCAGAGAACCAAGGAGAGCTGACAGAAAGTGTTAGCGTTGTGCCACCTGGACGGCGCCTTGTGACTCCCTTAAACGTGTGTGTTTTGCAGGGCTTATCTTTTGTGAAAGCCCGCTTGCTATCAATGGAAATTCCTGCTCACGTGGGAGAGATTTCAAATAATTCATCGGATAATGATTCTGCTGATAGGTTGGTGAAAATTGATCCCTATAGAGGAAGCTGGGGCCTAAGATTTCTTGAACTTGAGTTATCTAATCCAACAGACGTTGTGTTTGAGGTCGGTGTCTCCGTCCAGCTCGAGAGTGACGAAACTTCTTCAGAATTTGATTACCCCAAAACAAGAATAGACAGAGATTACAGTGCAAGAGTACTAATACCACTGGAGCACTTTAAACTACCAGTTCTTGACGGTTCTTTTCTTGCAAGCAATTCACTGTCAAACGGGGATGGTAAAACCTCGGAGAAGAAGAAGAAAGCGGAACTCAACGCTTATATAAGGAAGCTGATTTCAAAGATTAAAGTTAGGTGGGTGTCGGGGCGAAACAGTTCTGGGGAGTTGCATATTAAGGATGCCACACAAGCAGCTCTTCAGACATCAATCATGGATGTTTTACTGCCAGATCCTTTGACCTTTAGTTTCAGGCTTGTTAAAGAAGTAAATTCTAAGGATGGCGGTGATGTGCTGGCACATGACATGACACCCATGGAGGTTTTGGTCCGGAATAACACCAAGGATTCTATTAGTATGAATCTTAGTATTACTTGCAGAGACGTAGCCGGTGAAAACTGCATTGAAGGCACCAATTCTGCTGTACTATGGTCTGGTAAGATTATTAACTACAAGGTGTTTATGGTTCGGTGTGAAACCGTGAAATCAGTATCGATTTGGTTTTGCGGCCGGTTTTTTCGAATGTTTTTGGTTGGTCGGTTTATGCAATTTCCAAACTGTATTTACTATTTGGTTTATGGTTTATTTTCAAAATGGGTCGGAAACACCAAATATGACCGTTTGATTTTGGGCTATTTTAACTTTTTTTATATTTTACTTGTGGTTTTAACTATTTAAAGATTTATAATACACATGATTGGGCTTTGCTTAACAATATAGTGCATGGAATCGATCTTCTAAGTTGGAACAATATCGCTTCTTTATTTTGATCGACTTTTATGTTAATTTTATATTATTATAAACCTAATAAGCCCAAACCGTGAAACCAAACCCCTTAGTAACGAAATAACGTTTTAGTTTGGTTTAAATTTTCAACGGTTTTGTTTTGGTTTACAAAGGTCAAAACCTTACCAACAGGTTGACCTAAAAACTGTAAAAAAAAGGGGCCTTGAACACCGCTGTTATTAGCTTGGTTAAAAACGACTTATCTTTTTTCTTTTTTGGAATTGTGTTAGGTGCTTTAAGTGGCATGAAGGTGGATGTTCCTCCTCTTGAAGAGATTAAACATTCGTTTTGTTTGTATTTCTTAGTCCCGGGTGAGTACACATTATTGGCTGCTGCAGTTATAGATGATCCTAACGAAATTCTGAGGGCTCGTGCACCGTCTTCTTCACCTGATGAGCCAATCTTTTGTCGAGGGCCGCCTTATCATGTTCGCGTAAATGGTACTCTCTAAGTTTTCATGTTGCATACAAAGGGTCGACATCTCTCCCACATATTTATATATAAAAACACGTATGCATCCATAAATGCATGCGTGTATGTCACCTGAGTATGTGCATTTGTTTGTAATGTGTTGTAACATTTTGAACTTTTTTTTTTAATCACTCGTAATCGTATCGATCAAAACCCTGTGTGTGTGTGAGGACTTTTTACTGTTACTGATACTGTTAAGAGTTACATTCATAGTCTGGTATGATATTTTATACCCTATTTGTGGGCCTAAAAAGAGTGCTAATTACTATTGTTGGTGATTTTTGCAAGTTTTGGTTCAGTATGTTGCTCGGTGTTGATGGATAAAGTCTAGGTGGTTAAATCATCCCATTCACATCAAAATTCTTCAATTTGGATTTCATGTAAGATTATTATTTTAATTGTTTAGTTATGCACTTATGCCTGATAGGTTAAATTTACAAGGTTCAAAATGTTGGGTCTTAAGAGATTACACATACTGACCACACTTAACGACCATGGGTACTCCATTCGTTTTGAGAGGTTTTTTAATAATATTTTCTAATTTTATTTTTTTAGACAGAGTATATATCAAATATGATTTGGTTTGGTCAACTACATGTATGTATTTAGTATTATGTGAAAACCAGGTTAGCTTGAGTTCTTTAACTTGAAAAGAGTTAAATCTTGAGCTTTCACATTTCTTTTCCTAAGCGACACAAGGGTTGGGATTCGATGTAAACATAATCGTTGTTGACTGTGATATAAGCGTCTTCGATGTAAAAATAAGAAAATTTCATCTTTCATTTTATTTGACAATGTTTGTATTAAAGAAAGTTAAAACGCATTTGTTGATGGTCATCTTAGGAGTCTTATCCTCTAAGGGTGTAAGGAGTGGTTAAACACTTTGGAGTGGTAAACTAAATTTATATCTTTTTCTTTTGTGTGCATTTCAGTTTCTTTTATGTTCTTCATACATATATTAAAAATAAATATGAATCTTGGACTCTTTAAGTCTTGGTTACAGTCTTATCTCAAACTTGTCAATTCCTCTCCTAAACCAACAAAGTTACAAAAGAATTGGGGTTAGGTCGCGACTCAAACTAGAACTGGACTTAAACTTGACTCAACCAACCTTCTATGGTCCTGTCCTTGGTCTTTATTTTCTTTAGAGCCTGTTCTTAGTCTAGTGCGTTTCTAGACAAGTTTTATTGCACATATTAGACCGAACGTTGTCTAGTCTTACAGTCTGTTAGGCAAGACACGATCTATTACTAAAATTGATAGGCTATAAATCTCTTAGGCCGAACAGGGTTTACGTTTCAAACAGCTAAACGACCACTTATAACTAGCCCAAACCGAAACAGACCAGCTCTCAGAAGTTCAATTTTTGATCTCCTAATTCCCTTTTTTTGTGTTCATGTCCATAAGCAATCCCATTTTGACTGACTCTAAATAAGAATGGCAAAGGATACAATGTATATTCCCTCATCTTTTTTCATTCCCCAAATTTAGGCAGATGTTTTGTCACATTTCACTGGACAAGACCCACTTTTGTCCAAAGTAAACACACAACTATACATGTATTGTATGCACATATGATTGTACAAGTATAAGAAGCACGGAATCAAGAAAAATGTATTACAATCATGTTTGTCTTGTATGATTGCACATCAAAGTCATTCAAGTAACCAAGCAATGACATGATCTCTCATTAATAAAAGACAACACCACCTCATCAAATACAATGGTTCATACCTCTACCTCACCACATCCTATCCCCCAACCCACACCTTGTGTGGGGTCTTTTGTACCATGATTCACTCACTAATTGGGATTTTTAGTTAGTCATGACTAATGAGCCTTGTTCACTCTTTGTTTGGTGGATCCCAATAATTTGTTTTCTTTTGATGGGAAATGTAGAAAGTTGTCAAGTGGTATTGTGGTCCAAGGATGTGAGCTATCATAAGTGCAAGTGTGGTCCTAGGAACAAAAGCCTATTTTTGTGGCCAAAGAACAAAGAAAAAAAAAAAAATACTAGAATACATCTAAGAATCAAATAAATAAATAATTATAATTTTAACAAGTTATCATAAATAATTTACTCAAATGGGTTTTGAGTTTTTATTTTTTTGCCATATTAATTTTATCCTTGTTCAATTAATCGATTACTCTTCTGGGTTTTGAGATTTTATTTTTATTTTTTTGGCATATTAATTTTTTCCTTGTTTAACTAATTGATTACTCTTCAAATAAATTGAGAGATTACTAATAATAATATTAACTCAAATAACTATATGAGGAATCAACTACGTCTTAATAAGTGTACAATAATACATTATAAAAAATAAACACTGAAAATGGCGTGTTGCGATGAAATTGTCCAATAAGGACCAAACTTTTATCCCCACACATCTAGTTTCATCATGCTGGCTCTTTATATTTATATATAAAATGTGGTTGCCGTTCAAAAAAAAAAGTTTCATCATGCCTTAAATTCATCTGGGCTCCAACTCCCACTCAATATGGTGTTGAGAAGAGTATGCACTTCCTGGTATGTAGTCACCTTAAACAAGAGATGGACAAAAAAACCGGTTTGGAAATTAACCCGACCCAATGTGCACTACCAAACCGATTTGAGCCAACTCGGTTTCAACCCGACCCAAACCGCCAGTTTGTATACCAATTCCCACTCTGGTCACCAAAACCGGTTTCAATCCGAACTGGTTTGAGCCAAACTGGTTTCAATGTGAACCAAAAAATATATTTTCTTAAATACCTATTTTGAATACTAGGACCCAAAATGGTTTCAACCCGACCCAAACCGATTTGAACAGGGTTTGAATACTTTTTTCATCCAAACTGATTTATGACCCAAATTGGTTTCTCCTCAAACCAGTTTTCACCAAAGTTGACCAAATCGATTCGGTTTACAACTCAAATAGAGGTTTGAAAAACACCCGATTTCTCTAATCTCCACCTCTACCTTAAACGTTAAGACACTCTGAAAGGGTCCCACTGGTCAAAAACCTTTTAGAACGGGCCCGAAGCTAGAATACATTGTTCAGTAAGCTTACTTATATCCATCAATTCATCCATTTAACCTAACATACTTGATGCCAATGACAACTAAGTGACCCCTTAGGCTATGTTCCATCGTAAGTTTAAATCAAGCTTTAATAAGCGTGAGATGCCAATATTTTTGTAAGATTTAAATGAATCTTTTCTAAAGAAGATGCAAGAAAGAATATATAAAAGTATTTGGTATGTGTACTTGCCGCAACTTTGGATCATTTTCGTGGAATTACTTTTGGGCCGAATTATCTCATTTATAGTGGAAAACGAAGACAAGTTTCACTTAACTCGTACGATAAATTACATTTTGGTACAACATGAATGTTTGACTTTGACCATAATAATACAATTTTGGGCTTGATGGAACATCATCAAGTTGGTCATTGAGATGGGCTGAACTTGAAACTCCCCTTTTTCTACAAAGTGGAAACCAATCCCCGCGTGTTTATTTAGTATGTGCACGCTATTGGTTTATGGAAACCAATCTTCGCGTGTTTATTTAGTGCGTGCACACTATTGGTCTATGTGCATAACACATAACACATTACTTATGGATACCATTGCTAATAACATACGATTCTACAAAGGTTGACACCACTACTCTAAAGTATTAAGACACCCTCCAATCTAGTATCACATCACTTTCCTCATCCACTACCCTAAAACACTCAAGTTGGTGGCACCAGTACCCTAAAACCTTATTTTCTTTTTTTTGTTTTTATATATAAATAAATTAAGTTTTTAAACACACAATTAAAATTATAATTAAAATTAGTACAAGATAAAAATTAAAACATAAATAATAAATTAAACATTTAAACACACAATAAATTAATACATTCCTAAAATTAAAAATAATACAAAAATAATTAAACATTAAAACACACAATTACACAAATAAAAATTAAAACATGTAAATACACAACTACAGAAATTAATAACCAAAAAAGGAATCGGGCGGACGAGCAGTCACTATCACTATCACAAACGTCCAACCTCTTGTATCGATAATCGGAGCTTTTGGATAATGGATAAACCATTTCCTCATACGTCCTTGGTATGTATTCCGCCTTGGCTTCAGTTTCATCCTCGACCCAGATTGGGTCTTCTTGTGTCGAATTGGGTTTGTTAGTGTAGGAGTGTTTGGCACTAGAGGATGATGTGTAACACCCCGTGTTTTCACAAGTCAAAGTCAAGGGCAGAGTCAACGACCGATTTCGCGCAACTTGACTCATAGAAACTTCTTGTTTTTAATTATATTATGTGGAGTAAGTGTTGTTAATTGCAATAATCGATGTGTGTTAATCGTTATTCAATCGATCCACGACTGTGAGCTATAGGAAGTAACAATGCGATAAAGTTAACTAATCAATAGTCAAGCTATGCTAACCGCATCGACATCAAATCGCAACTCGAGCTACGTATTTGTACTTGCTATCATACGTGTGTGTGCCTTACGTGTTACCTGTGCATGTTTATTTATGTTGTGTTGTGTAATCAAGCGAACTCAATCGAAACTCGAATGCTATCGAACCCGAACTCGAATCACAACCGAACTATGATAGATGGTGGAGAATAGATTACGCGAGATACCAAGTAGTTGGGACTAAAAGTAATTTGACTAGGAAACCCTATCGAATCGCTCGCAATCGGGACCGAAACTGTGACAACTGGCCCAAACCGGTAACTTCCGTACACATTACTTATTGTTTAATGACTGCAATTATGAGTTTAATTGTCAGCAATGTCTGAACACATGATTAAACAAGTGAATTCATGCACGTTGTATACTACAAAATATTGCTTTAAGCATAAACGAGAGCGTTGCGTCAAAAATAATAGTAAACTCACCGGTAAGACACACTGTGTCGACTGAACTGCAGAAAGCAGTCAGACAATAAAATTGGAGCCTAGGTGTAGGCCCGACAACAAGAATGCATTAAAACCCAAGAGTACATGCAAGGGTTTAATATATATGCAATACGAAAGCAAAAATAAGCACTAAAAAGCACCCGAAACGCACTTTAAGTGCAGAATTTATATAATTCAGCAATAAATCAGCATTTAGACATATAAATATTATGCAGAAATGTCGTTTTATTATCCAGAATATTTCCCTAAGTGTTGGGAATTGAAAGAGTACAAGAAAGGTACTTAAACGACACTAAAAAGTGTAATTTAGCACTTTAACGAATCGGTATGTAACCGAACAACCGGACTATACCCGGAACATGAAAATATTGTTAATAACATTATTTATCTTTTTCTAAGCCAGTTAGGGTCCCTGAATACCCTAACACCCATTGTATCTCACTAAACATGACTAACCAAGTTAAACACCTAACTAACTTGGTTTAACATAACTAATGTCTAACTAATACTTGGAACCGAACTAGACCCCCCCCCCCTTTCTCTAACCGGCCCCAAACTAAGGGGGACACCCCTTGTACAACCTTGATTATTTTAATCACTATGTTTAGTATCAAGACTACATATGGACCTTTGGATAAAGCACATCCTAATTGCCTATAAGTTGGAAGAATAGCACATGAGATCATTCACCACACTTAAACAAAAACCAAACTCTCTCTTTCTCTCTACCTAGCTCACGGCCAAACACCCCTCTTTCAACCATCCATTTTCGAGTTCGATCATCATCATTCCAAGCACACACAAGTGTTAAGGGTCACATATTAGGAAGCTTGGTGCAAGCGGAACGCGAAGGACCTCTCTACGTTGCCTTTATCCACTCGATTTGTGCTTAGATTCTTCCCTAGCCTCGAGCTAGTGGTATGTTGCTTAAAACACCTTCTTGAACTATTCTAATGTGGTTAAAACGATATATGACGGTTAAAGCTCGTTAACTTACAAGATGATACTTTAAAGTCTACTAAAAATGCTATAAGTGTTGGATAAAAGCTCATATGTTGTGTAAATGATGTAGTATTCGAAATGTATGATTATTGAGACCCGATCTATGATTGTGGTAGCTCGGACCACCATTTAACCCGATGTAGTCATGTTCTTGGATCATGACATAAGGTTATGTTAGAAGATATAAGGGTTAAAAGGTGAAACTCTACCACACATGAAACATGAACTTGTGTAAAAGTATTTTTACTTGCAAAATATTGTTCAAAACTAGTAGATCTAAAGATCTACAAGTGGTTTTTCGAAAGAACCAAGCAAAAATATTAGTGTTGTTAAAACCCGGATCTTATCCGAACTAAAAGCATTTTTAGTAAATAAACAAGTGTGTAGACACATGTGTCACAAGAAAATTTAACAAAGAAATATTTTTGTAAATCCCGACTAGAAGTTGTGAAACTTCATATTCTTTAAAAATAAAGTTTTTAAGAAACTAAAATTATTTTTAAAGATAACAAGACTTACTAAATGTGCTAGTAAGTTACTACACATTTTTGTAAATATTCAAGTTCATGAAATGGAGGAATTAGTGATTATTGTTGATGATTATTGTTGATAATTGTTGTTGATGATTGTTGACGATTTAAAAGAAAATAAATACATGTTTTGAAAACATGGGAAACCTCCATTTTTAGGGGAAACTCTGTCAAAATTTTTATAAATTTTGACACTTAGAAAAAAATATAAGTTTTTGAGAAACTTATTCCCTAAAAATGTATTTAAAAGTATTACCAAGGCTTCCCTAATTTTTGGTGATAAGAAATGGTGATTTTTCGAGAATAAAAATGGATATTAAGTATATATTTTTTTTGAAAGAAAAATATATATTATTTGATCACCAACTTTTGTGCTAAGTGTATATAGTATGTGTTATACGTGCTAGTGTATTAAGACTTAAAAATACACTAATTACTCATGAGGAGTAGAAATATAAAAATACACATACAACATACAAGATACATAATTCGGGTGCAAAGTGCAAAACACAAAAGATTTATATTTATTTAGAGAAAATAATATAAGTAAGATACGTAGTTAAAAATATAAGAATATTTTTAACACAAGAAAATATATACAAAAGAGAGTGACTGTACTTGTGCGACGCAAGTCTAGTGACTAACGTTAAGAAAACGCGTATAGGGTACGACGTTAATTAAGCAAATCCGGTGGAGTTTACGACGCTAGGAACGCAAAGTTGTGAGTTCATGCTCCCCCTTTTCTCTTTAACTGTTTTCAGTTTTTATAACTTCGGGGGTGAAATACATGTACAAATGTACAAAATTTATAATTGGTATGATATAAATACAAGAAGTACACTTGGTGAGAACGAGAACCAAGTGTGACGAAATATAAGAATACAAGAAGTACACTTGGTGAGAACGAGAACCAAGTGTGATGAAATATAAGAATATGAGAAGCGCACTTGGTGAGAACGAGAACCAAGTATGAGGCGCTATGAGAAATGATAACAAGAAACGCGCTTGGTGAGAACGAGAACCAAGTAGGATGCGTTATGAGAAATAGTGTCACGAATAGGGTACAGAAGCACCATTAATCGTGTACATACTTAGACCGCAGAACAAAAGGTTAGATCTAACGGGTGCCTGGCAGCCTCACACTCGGTCGGGGCGAGAATCGAGTAGTGCTTTTGTGTCTCAGAATATACCAATTAAATGCCTTAGGTTTGGTGACTTCCTATGTCGTGCCACATGTTAATGGCTTTGCAACCCATTAACAATCTGATAATTACAGAAATACTGTATTTACATAAAATTCATACCATACTAAAATTGATATATAACTTGAA
The DNA here is from genome assembly GCA_030545235.1 of Helianthus tuberosus. NCBI lineage: Eukaryota > Viridiplantae > Streptophyta > Magnoliopsida > Asterales > Asteraceae > Helianthus > Helianthus tuberosus. The sequence goes on from JARYGA010014960.1 coordinate 25,553, forward strand.
GTACGTGGGGTACTCAAGAGGATTGATGTATAACTTGAAGTACGTGGGGTACTCAAGAAAAGATTGAATTATACATGGGTACGTGGGGTACACATGAAACTGGATTTATATATGAAAACTTGATTTACTCACAAACTATGTTTTCATACAAAGTATACAAACATGAAATACAAAACTGCATGAATTCACACCAACTTTATGTTGACGTTTTTCCAAAAACTCACATGTATTTCAGGTAACTAGGATGGATGTGCGCGCGGTCTTGCTTATGCTCGTGGATGTCGCTTGTGTTTAACTTTAAATAAAGTTGTAAACTTTTAAGACAATGTTTTAAGCTGTCTAGCGATGTAAACGCTAAACTTATGTTTTCAAATCATGGTATTTGATGTTATTTTACGAGCATGTAGCATGTTTACTCTTCGTATGCAATGAGAACCTTTCATGATCACACCTCGTGCTTCCGCCGTAGAAAGGGGTGTGACAGAAACGCCAAAGATCGTCGCACCAAACACACCACCCAGGCGCCAATCCGCACGGACAGGCCATCCGCACGGAAGTGTTAAGCGCATCCGACCAGGATTTGCTATCCGCACGGATGACCATCCGGGTGATGTGCAATACGGACGAATGGTACTTTCATCTTTTAGCATCCTATAAATACACGGGTCACTCTCCAAACTTTCCACTTTTGGCAAGTGACGTCCGACCAGCACGCTTTCTTCATCTTTCCTTCGATTTCTCTCAATCCAGGTAAGATCTCGCCCTAAATCTTGTACTTTCTTGATCTATATGCACTTCTACACCTTCCTATCTTTTAAACATTAACTTTTAACCGTGAAATCATCAAGTGTCATACCCCGATTTCCACGTGTCACCAGTGGGCTTAGTGGGGGAGTATCATGACGTGGTTGGCAACAATATAGTCAAACAACACAATATTTTATATGCACAGCGGAAGCAAATTTAAAAATATGATACAACCGAATTTAATATTGTAATATCAACTGTCACAATATTCGGAAGTTTATCCACAGAAGGATCGAACATAAAATGGAAACAATAGTTCAACAGACTTTTAGGCATCTTAAGCTTGCGAGACTTCTATTGATGCTAAGGAGAAATATCCAGCCAATTTCGTATAGTACCTGCATTTAGCCTTTTTGGAAAATACGTCAGTTTACACTGGTAAATACAAGTAACTGACTCATTTTGAAAAATGATTAAAAAATTGATTTGGATGCACGTGGCACAAAATATCTTTTATAATTTGATTAAAATGCACAGAGGCAAAATTAATCTTTTTAACTTGGGAGAATTATTTAATATTATAATCTTGTGAACGAATTACATGTTCCTTGTGCGTTCAGTAGCCCGGATCTTGTCCGGGTTAAAGATCAATAGACGCACCACAATATACTTTTGTGCACTGACGGGTGTACGCCTACACCCCGCGCTTAAGTCGTGGCCATTTCGTAAAATGATGCCTAGGATATCCGGGACATGGTCATTAACCCCCCAAAGGCTTTAAGTAACAAGACTGTTTAAACGATCCGATCAAATTAGTCAATTACCCACTCAATGGTGGAGGATTTAATGCTCGATCAAGCGGTATGCTATATACCGTAACCCAAGCCCGTGTAGGGAAAATAAGTTAAAAGTATTTACCTGAGCAATGTATAAATCACAATAAGCAAAATGCATGTAGCTTTTACTGGTCCTCCTAATCTGGAACGAAGGTTTTATAATAACCTATTAGAATCCTAACGGGTCTTTAATTAAGCTTAAGCTTAGACCGGCTAGTTTCAAAGATACGGTTCGTACGCACGATTAAGCGAAGACCGGATAGAATGTGATTTAGACCCGACAAGTTTGAAGACTTGTTTAATATGGGTTTATTATTCACATTCTGGATTTTGAGATAAAACCGTTAAGGTTTGACCCGTTTCGGCTAATTTATGTAAACTTGTTACATAAACTGAACCGTTCGCGTAATAAGCGTGACGGGTATTTATGAGAGCTATATACAGGTTTCCTAAGTTAATTATGTCTCAAATATGTTGTGACATCAGTAAGATGTCTTTCATTATGCCCGAAACGTGTTTAAACACAAACTAGGCCCCGTAGGGGTAGTTTGGTCATTTAAAAGTTTATAAAAGAGTTTAAGTAACAACCTGAGTTACAGGTCTGATGTAATCAGCAAAAATACATAATTTGCTAAGTTATATCAGTAGGATAAAGCATATATGTGAAATTTATCATTTTTAACCAAACTATGCCCCGTAGGGGTATTTTGGTAATTTCACATAAGCCGAAAAGCTCAAAACTGAAGTCTGAGTTTATCAACCTTTGCTTACTGTTAAAATATTATAATTTGCCTCATATATCAGTAGGTATCAACCCGGGTATGTCCAATATAATTTTAATACATACTTTGCGTTAAAAACGCTTAATAAGGCGATTAAAGGCCATTTTCGGGTTCGATACTTAAATCTGATATTTTTATATTTCCAGAAGGCTTAAAATAATTTATTTATCACATGTGATCAGTAGCAAAAGGTTTGGAGTCGTTTAGATATGTAAAACTCATTTTATGGCCCGTAAGGGCAAAACCGACAATTACCGGATTAAGCCTACGACTATGAGTTATGCTCAGCCTAAAATTAATTAAAAATCTTTAAAAATCCCAAAATAATATATTACATCAGTGGGTAAAATATTTGATATCAAAAAGTAGGCTTAACTAGGCTATACGCTAATTACGCCGTTTTATTAACATAAGGCTTTAATTTTACGCTAACGAGCATAACTCTTATTCTACACCTCAAACTGATGTCAAACTTTGCATACAAGTCTATATATCAGTTATTAAGGTTTCTACTCTTTTACATTTTCAAAAATCACGTTTTAAGGTAATAAGGGCATAATGGTCAACATACGAGCAATTAACGGAAACATGCATATTAATTGGATAACTAATGAACCAAGGTGTATAATCACAGAGGGTTGTACTAACATGTAACCTAGTTCAATTAAAGCTCTGAGGCATTTCTAAAACATGCCTTAACGGGTCAGAACTGAAAGTCAAAGTGAAAGTCAAACTATGTGACTTTCGGTTCCGAACCGGGTCTAAACAGGAAATTGTCGGGTTGAACATGTTTAGACATGTTCTTACACTTATTACCAAGTTATAACAATGATCCAACAGGTTGTATGTGATCTATAATGTTAATTATGCATAAATGGCATTTTAAGTATCCTGTTGACTTTTTCTTAGCAAGTTTGACCCGACTTTTGACCTGGTTAGAGTGGTAATCAGGGGGAACCCTTTTGAGGTTTTATTACCCACATAAATACCAACTTATAATTACTTTTGATTCGACTAATCACTGGACCATTATTGATTAATCTTAAAGTCAACCGTTAATTACGACGGTTTGACTTTTAAGCTAAAACTAAGCTAAAACTTAATTAAGAAGGGTCAAGCTAACTTACAAGAGTCCTATGCATGAATTTTGATCACTTGAGAGCAGGATTGAGCTTCAGAAATGAGCAGAAAATGCAGATGAAGGTGTGTGAAACATTGTTGTAACTTAGGTCCTTTTATAGTGAACTAAACACCACAAAATGTTGACAACAAGGTCTAGCACTCACCACAACTGATCAACACTTGTTTCTAGTGTTTAGGGGGTGCTTTAGGGGTCAAGAGATGTGGAGAATCGAGTTAGAATCGCGCACAAAGGCAAGGGCAGGCAACAACCCATTTTTCTCGGATCAGACATGGCCTCGCGTAGCGCGAGGCCCCCCCCTGGGGCGTCGCGCGACCCTCCTCTGCACACAATCAAAATTTTAGATTTTGCGATTTGATCCTTGGCTCTTCAAAACTCGATTAGGCACTTGTTTATTGCATTATGAACCCTCACAATTGATCTATAAGGGCTTTAAAACATATACCCACTTTGTTAGGTCCCCGGTTAACTTTGTTGTTACCCGAAAAGTCCTAACTTTCAACGTTTACACTTTAACCCTTCGCACACGAATTTGATCATAACTTTCTCATACGATAACGAAACTTTATGACATTTTAATCGTGCATTCTAGTGAGCATAATTTACCGTTACAAAGCTTCAGGTTTGTCAAAAGGTCACTCAGAGGTATAACTTAAACATGTTGACACATTTAGCCCCTGTAGTTTGAAATCTCTCACTTTTAGCTTCGTATGATCCATGATTTATTCGTTTGAAGGTATGAGCACCATGTAGGGTTAATGTACATTATATTTATTCACAGTTGACACTTAGAATACGTATATTCACATACTTTCCATGTTTGTCAACTTTAGTCCTTCTATAATATTCTTTTACACGTTTTAAACATATGACACGTGTCTACACATTATAGGACGTGAATTTTCGAGGTGTTACATCCTCACCCCCTTAAAATAAATCTCGACCTGAGATTTACTGAAATAAATAAGGGTACTTTTCTTTCATGGTGGATTCAACCTCCCATGTATACTCGGGACCTCTACGGGCATCCCACTTGACCTTTACAATAGGTACATGCTTCCTTCGAAGCTTCTTTACCTGTCGATCTTCAATCGACAAAGGTTTTTCCACAAACTTCAAGCTCTCATCTATATGCACATCTGTATGTGGTATAACCAGTGATTCATCAGCGAAGCACTTCTTCAGATTGCAGATGTGGAACACATTGTGAATTCCACTGAGCTCTTCAGGTAAGTTTAACTTATAGGCAACTGACCCGACACGTTCGATAACCTCGAAAGGTCCTATGTATCTCGGGCTTAGCTTGCCTTTCTTACCAAATCGTATCACCCCCTTCCAGGGTGATACTTTCAGTAGGACTTTGTCACCTACTTCGAAGTTAAAAACTTTACGCTTTGGATCAGCGTAGCTCTTCTGCCTATCTCGGGCAGCTTTGAGATGGTCGCGAATCTGGACAATCTTGTCCGTCGTCTCGAACACTATCTCTGGTCCTGATAATTGGACGTCTCCAACTTCCGCCCAACAAACGGCGATCTACACTTTCTACCGTATAATGCCTCGAAGGGCGCAGTCTTAATGCTGGTATGGTAGCTATTGTTGTAGGAGAATTCGATTAACGGTAGGTTCTTTTCCCAACTACCATCCAAATCGATCGCACATGCACGTAGCATGTCTTCCAACATTTGAATAGTACGCTCACTCTGACCGTCAGTCTGAGGATGATAAGTCGTACTAAAATTCAAACGGGTGCCCAAGGATTGTTGGAAACTCTTCCAAAAATGCGACGTGTATCTAGCATCTCGGTCAGAGATAATAGACACAGGTATGCCATGTAAGGCTACAATCTTATCAACGTATAACTGGGCTAACATGTGGGAGCTATAAGTCTCCTTGATGGGTAAGAAATGTGCTGACTTAGTCAGTCTATCAACTATAACCCATATTGTATCATTTCCTTTCCTTGTCTTGGGTAACTTGGTAATAAAATCCATAGTTACCATTTCCCACTTCCACGTAGGAAGTTCAGGCTGTTGTAGCAAGCCTGACGGCTTTTGATGCTCAGCTTTGACTTGCGCACATGTCAAGCATTTAGCTACTTAGGTGGCTACAGACTTTTCAAGCCTATCCACCAATAATTTGCCCTTAGATCCTGGGTAGCTGATGGCAATTCTTAATCGTTGCCTAATTAGGGTTGCGGTATGTATGCATAAGCAATATGAACCGTCTTTCTTATTTAATAACATAAAACCCTCAGAATATTGAGTCAGGCTATATGAGCCTATGTCTTAAAACCTACTTAATCAAGGTTTCGATTATTCCATATTCAATATGGAGTTTTCACAATACTCCAGCCTACAGCGGGATGTTAATCTTAATTCTACCTGCCTTCCAGGAGGTAAGCAGGGAAAACTTATGAGAAGATAATCAAGATACAAAGAGGCTACAAAGATTTTCCATATCTCAGGCTCCAGTTCATCCATCATTGCTCGTGTCAAATAAGTGACACATTTATGTTATAAGTCCACGAATTCCTTAATCGGGAACATTTACTTGGACAATTCCATTCTGGATATCTTCCTTGAATACTACTAGTCGACTTTAGTACAATATGATCATTGGGATATCTTAGGGGTTCCATGTATTAAACCTCCATACTGATCAGGCATGGAAGCAATCTATGGGACACACTAGGACACGCCAATCCTCATATGGTACTCTTATCAAACATAGTTTGGCATTCGCAGGTGATAGAAAAAAAAACAATGAGAATAATAATTAAAATAACATATGTTGTCGTACTCTATGCGAAGAAAGAGTACTCTAAGATTTTTCGGAAGGATTCCTTGCCGATATTAGAAGAATCGGTTACTATGGTTTCCTTGGTAAGTTATACCTTGTGAATAATTTAAAAGTTTGCTAAGCTTATGGTTTATGAAGATTCCTTATTGCCTGTATTAAATCAGGATACTTAGCAGAAAATTATCATTGGTAAATGATAACGTGAACTGCCTCTAATCATTCACCAGGAGGGTTAAGCGCCTCCATTCTTAATCCTTTCAAACTTAGCTGCAAAATCTATGACAATTTAGGGCAGTCTCAGCTTTGACTGGTCGTTTCTTAATCTATATAACGTGAGTAGCTGAGGTAGATCCATAATGGATTTATAATGAGTAGGTTTTGAAACCTTAGTGTGCCCTCTTATTGCCAATGCTAACCACTAATAATTATGTGCTTATATTTAATCAAAATGGAAATTTCACAAACTAGGCACCTAGCTCGGTTGGCTAGGCGCGCGAAAGGGTGTGGCCTAGACCTAGGTTCGATTCCGGGGACGGCCGGTTCCACCATTTTTAATGTTTAATATTAATTAATCGTACTGATACATATAATTATGAGGGTTGCTCATAAGGAGTCTTGATAATTAATTGCTTCTTATCACCCACAATATGGGCTTGATTTTTAAGACAACCCATCGATTTTATAACTATATTGTGTCTTTATATTTTAACGGAAACTAGGACATCGTGAACTGTCCATCTCATCCAAGTTTTCCATACTCGAAACTTGGTACTAATCACCAAGATTTAACAATTACTAGTCATCATCCTGATGACCTGACTTAGATTAGCCACGACATTAATAAACCGTATGGGTTATTATGTTCTGAACATTCTTAATGAATGCTATTTGAATGTATATCTATTACATTTAGCTTAAGTCACAAAAGGACTATCAATGGCATTTAAGGTTTGGAGCGAGTCCAATACCTGCTTGACAGGGGACCATAATGTCACAACTGTCTTTGTCACAAGGACGATTATAAATAGCTCAAAGGCTTGCCTTACAAGACTTTTATTATATGTATACACATATGGCATAGAAGCCTGTCTTGTTGGACGTAGAAAGGTATGGCATAAAGCCTAGTCACGAAGGACATAAATGATTATACGGCACGAAGGCCTTGTCGTAATGACATTTAGATGCGGCACAAATGGCCTTGTCTCTAGGACATTATAGGATATGGCACTAAGGCCTGTCACCCGTGATGTTAACATTTAGTATGTTAACTTGTTACGAACGACGAATTATAGCCCGGAGGCTTGTTATGGGTGACTTGAATATAACTTGTGGATTTGTCACAAGGACATCAATTCATAGGCTGCAATCTTATTAGATCAGGAGTCTTAAGGCTTGAGCATAGTTCTTCACCTTTGGACAGGGAGTCATAGACTACAACTGTCATCGTCTTGAAGGACGATTCATTTGGCAGAAAAGTAAGCCAATCAACACCACTAATGGATGTTTATATATAACCATCGTATCTAATGATATTAGTCATGATCACATCGATCGTATTGACTATTAAGTTTGGGTATAATCACTCCATTTTGAACAGGGGATCATAAAGATCACTACTATCTTTGTCTTACCGACACTAGAATAAAGTATAGCCCGTAGGCATTTCATCATGAGGGATGTTAATATTATGATCATCATACTGATGATACTAGTCAGGATCGAAATGATAGTATAGACTATGGGATTTGAGTATAGCTCACCCCCTTGGGCAAAGAATCACAAGATTACAATTGCCTGGTCTCAATTGGATAATATAATAAAGCCCTTAGGTAAAACATCATTAAGGATGTTAAAATTTTTAACCATCGTATTGATGATTTTTGTCATGATTGCACTGATCATATAGACTATTAGGCTTGAGCATAGCTCACCACCGCAGACAAGGAATCATAAAGATAACAATGTCAATGTCTCAAATGCACAATATATTATAGCCTGTGGGCAAAACATCACTAAAGGATGTTAAATAATATAATCATCGTGTTAGATGATATTAGTCATGATTGCATTGATCATATAGACTATTATGTTTGGACATAGTCCAACATTTTAGACAGGAGGTCAAAGACCACCACTGTCGTTGTCTTATCGGACAACAAGTTTAGCCCGTAGGCACTTCATCACTAACGGATGTTTATAATATGATCATCTTATAGGATGATATAAGCCATGATTCCTAACTGACTAGGCTAGATAAGAGAATTGGAAGAATCCAATATAAGGATGACTGTTGTGATTTTCTCGAATCACATTTGTCAAGAGTGCTAACACGTTCTTGGGTGTTAACAAGGATCTGAATTTCTTGAGTAGGTTTCACCATCTTGGCCGCGTAGGCTAGGTTTCACCTTTAAGATTCTTTTTAAAAATGCATACTGACAGGGGAGGAAGGATATTTATTTTATTCAGGATTTTTATCATAAATCCTAATTCATAAGTTAATAATAGCACAATGGCCTAGTCGCGTAGACAAGTTAAATTTATAAGCCATGATTTCAAAGAATCGCGGCATTAAGGTTTGAATTAAAGTTTATTACCTTTTCCCGACAGGGAGCTATAGGCTACCGCTGTCTTTAGTCTCCGAGGACATCAACTATAGCCCGTAGGCACTTCCCTTCTAAGGGATGTTTATTACGGAATTGCCCCTTAGGGAAATTCATTAACCATGGTAAGCAGAGACCATATTTGGTTAATTTATTAATCATATTTATTTAGGATTTCTATTATAATTTATCCTAATTATAAAACATTAACAGTTTTATTAGTGGCACCCAATGGCCTGGTCACATGGACATTTATAGATTATAAGCTTATGATTTCAGAGAATCAAAGCATGAAAGTATATTGGCACAATAGGCCTAGTCACAAGGACAATTATAAATTATATGCTAGGATTTCAGAGAATCAAAGCATTTGAGTATATTGGCACAATAGGCCTAGTCACAAGGACAATTATAAATTATATGCTAGGATTTCAGAGAATCAAAGCATTTGAGTATATTGGCACAATAAGCCTAGTCACAAGGACAATTATAAATTATATGCTAGGATTTCAGAGAATCAAAGCATTTGAGGTTTGAACCTAGTTCATTACCTTTTTCTGACAGGGAGTCATAGCTACCACTGTAGTTTGGCTCATGTGGAAATGAGCAAGGCCCGTAGGCACTATATTACCACGTATGGTTAAAATATGATCATCTTAATTGATGATGTAAACCCAGGATTCAGAGATCATTAAACTGGTTTAGGAGTCTTTTGAAGGATCCTATATAAAATGACGTGTGTGATTTTTAAATAAATCACATCTGCCAAGAGTGTTAACATGTTTTCAGATATTAACAGGGATTTGAATCTTTTAAACAGGTCTTACCATCTTGGCCCGGTCTTATAATTGACCCGAAGGCTAGGTTTCACTCTTAAGATTCTTAATTAATAATTTGAATCTTTTTAACAGGTCTTACCATCTTGGCCCGGTCTTTTAATTGACCCTAAGGCTAGGTTTCACTCTAAAGATTCTTAGTTAATATTTATCGCAGAACAATTTCTAAATTGAAATGTTAATAAGGATCTGAATCTAAATTGAGGAACTGCCATCTTGGCCGGTCTTAATATGACCCGAAGCTAGGTCTTGTCCTTTTAGATTTTGCCATTTTATTATAATGGTAGATCTTGCAAAAAAAGAAATGTTATTTTTCCATTTATTTAATATTTCTTGTTTAGAATGAAAGTTTAAACTTAATCATTCCATTATATAAAAATAAAAGTATAAAGTTGCCCTAAGCGGGACTTGAAAGGAATAATGTTGTCCTTGTAGGGACTGAAAGATAATTGTGTCCTTATAAGGACTAATAAGGAAACGATCTTCAGTAAAAGGAGTTTCTTCTTCATTCAATTCCTGAATGCTTTCTCCTTGGTTGCACGTCTCATCCTGGTCGCGGTACGAAGCTCAGCATTTCAAGGCTCCAGACGTGGAGAATTTTTATTACAGCTTCTTCGCTTGGCGATGTATCCAATAAAAATTGGAAGCAAAATTTCCAGATTAGGATTGAGAATAATCCTATGTTAAGTCTAGACTCAGAAGGTCAAGGAATGTGCTACTGTGTCATTGAGATTAAACACTAAGGGATAGTGTTTAATTCACTCAATGTTGGCTCTGATACCAACCTGTCACACCCCGATTTCCACGTGTCACCGGTGGGCCCGGTGGGGGAGTATCGTGACGTGGTTGGCAACAATATAGTCAAACAACACAATATTTTATATGCACAGCGGAAGCAAATTTAAAAATATGATACAACCGAATTTAATATTGTAATATCAACTGTCACAATATTCGAAAGTTTATCCACAGAAGGATCGAACATAAAATGGAAACAATAGTTCAACAGACTTTTAGGCATCTTAAGCTTGCGAGACTTCTATTGATGCTAAGGAGAAATATCCAGCCAATTTTGTATAGTACCTGCATTTAGCCTTTTTGGAAAATACGTCAGTTTACACTGGTAAATACAAGTAACTGACTCATTTTGAAAAATGATTAAAAAATTGATTTGGATGCACGTGGCACAAAATATCTTTTATAATTTGATTAAAATGCACAGAGGCAAAATTAATCTTTTTAACTTGGGAGAATTATTTAATATTATAATCTTGTGAACGAATTACATGTTCCTTGTGCGTTCAGTAGCCCGGATCTTGTCCGGGTTAAAGATCAATAGACGCACCACAATATACTTTTGTGCACTGACGGGTGTACGCCTACACCCCGCGCTTAAGTCGTGGCCATTTCGTAAAATGATGCCTAGGATATCCGGGACATGGTCATTAACCCCCCAAAGGCTTTAAGTAACAAGACTGTTTAAACGAGCCGATCAAATTAGTCAATTACCCACTCAATGGTGGAGGATTTGATGCTCGATCAAGCGGTATGCTATATACCGTAACCCAAGCCCGTGTAGGGAAAATAAGTTAAAAGTATTTACCTGAGCAATGTATAAATCACAATAAGAAAAATGCACGTAGCTTTTACTGGTCCTCCTAATCTGGAACGAAGGTTTTATAATAACCTATTAGAATCCTAACGGGTCTTTAATTAAGCTTAAGCTTAGACCGGCTAGTTTCAAAGATACGGTTCGTACGCACGATTAAGTGAAGACCGGATAGAATGTGATTTAGACCCGACAAGTTTGAAGACTTGTTTAATATGGGTTTATTATTCACATTCTGGATTTTGAGATAAAACCGTTAAGGTTTGACCCGTTTCGGCTAATTTATGTAAACTTGTTACATAAACTGAACCGTTCGCGTAATAAGCGTGACGGGTATTTATGAGAGCTATATACAGGTTTCCTAAGTTAATTATGTCTCAAATATGTTGTGACATCAGTAAGATGTCTTTCATTATGCCCGAAACGTGTTTAAACACAAACTAGGCCCCGTAGGGGTAGTTTGGTCATTTAAAAGTTTATAAAAGAGTTTAAGTAACAACCTGAGTTACAGGTCTGATGTAATCAGCAAAAATACATAATTTGCTAAGTTATATCAGTAGGATAAAGCATATATGTGAAATTTATCATTTTTAACCAAACTATGCCCCGTAGGGGTATTTTGGTAATTTCACATAAGCCGAAAAGCTCAAAACTGAAGTCTGAGTTTATCAACCTTTGCTTACTGTTAAAATATTATAATTTGCCTCATATATCAGTAGGTATCAACCCGGGTATGTCCAATATAATTTTAATACATACTTTGCGTTAAAAACGCTTAATAAGGCGATTAAAGGCCATTTCCGGGTTCGATACTTAAATCTGATATTTTTATATTTCCAGAAGTCTTAAAATAATTTATTTATCACATGTGATCAGTAGCAAAAGGTTTGGAGTCGTTTAGATATGTAAAACTCATTTTATGGCCCGTAAGGGCAAAACCGACAATTACCGGATTAAGCCTACGACTATGAGTTATGCTCAGCCTAAAATTAATTAAAAATCTTTAAAAATCCCAAAATAATATATTACATCAGTGGGTAAAATATTTGATATCAAAAAGTAGGCTTAACTAGGCTATACGCTAATTACGCCGTTTTATTAACATAAGGCTTTAATTTTACGCTAACGAGCATAACTCTTATTCTACACCTCAAACTGATGTCAAACTTTGCATACAAGTCTATATATCAGTGATTAAGGTTTCTACTCTTTTACATTTTCAAAAATCATGTTTTAAGGTAATAAGGGCATAATGGTCAACATACGAGCAATTAACGGAAACATGCATATTAATTGGATAACTAATGAACCAAGGTGTATAATCACAGAGGGTTGTACTAACATGTAACCTAGTTCAATTAAAGCTCTGAGGCATTTCTAAAACATGCCTTAACGGGTCAGAACTGAAAGTCAAAGTGAAAGTCAAACTATGTGACTTTCGGTTCCGAACCGGGTCTAAACAGGAAATTGTCGGGTTGAACATGTTTAGACATGTTCTTACACTTATTACCAAGTTATAACAATGATCCAACAGGTTGTATGTGATCTATAATGTTAATTATGCATAAATGGCATTTTAAGTATCCTGTTGACTTTTTCTTAGCAAGTTTGACCCGACTTTTGACCTGGTTAGAGTGGTAATCAGGGGGAACCCTTTTGAGGTTTTATTACCCACATAAATACCAACTTATAATTACTTTTGATTCGACTAATCACTGGACCATTATTGATTAATCTTAAAGTCAACCGTTAATTACGACGGTTTGACTTTTAAGCTAAAACTAAGCTAAAACTTAATTAAGAAGGGTCAAGCTAACTTACAAGAGTCCTATGCATGAATTTTGATCACTTGAGAGCAGGATTGAGCTTCAGAAATGAGCAGAAAATGCAGATGAAGGTGTGTGAAACATTGTTGTAACTTAGGTCCTTTTATAGTGAACTAAACACCACAAAATGTTGACAACAAGGTCTAGCACTCACCACAACTGATCAAGAGATGTGGAGAATCGAGTTAGAATCGCGCACAAAGGCAAGGGCAGGCAACAACCCATTTTTCTCGGATCAGACATGGCCTCGCGTAGCGCGAGGCCCCCCCCCTGGGGCGTCGCGCGACCCTCCTCTGCACACAATCAAAATTTTAGATTTTGCAATTTAATCCTTGGCTCTTCAAAACTCGATTAGGCACTTGTTTATTGCATTATGAACCCTCACAATTGATCTATAAGGGCTTTAAAACATATACCCACTTTGTTAGGTCCCCGGTTAACTTTGTTGTCACCCGAAAAGTCCTAACTTTCAACGTTTACACTTTAACCCTTCGCACACGAATTTGATCATAACTTTCTCATACGATAACGAAACTTTATGACATTTTAATCGTGCATTCTAGTGAGCATAATTTACCGTTACAAAGCTTCAGGTTTGTCAAAAGGTCACTCAGAGGTATAACTTAAACATGTTGACACATTTAGCCCCTGTAGTTTGAAATCTCTCACTTTTAGCTTCGTATGATCCATGATTTATTCGTTTGAAGGTATGAGCACCATGTAGGGTTAATGTACATTATATTTATTCACAGTTGACACTTAGAATACGTATATTCACATACTTTCCATGTTTGTCAACTTTAGTCCTTCTATAATATTCTTTCACACGTTTTAAACATATGACACGTGTCTACACATTATAGGACGTGGATTTTCGAGGTGTTACATCAAAATAGGGTAACTAGCAAAATGGTCTCTAAGGTTTGGTCATTTTTAGCACTTTAGTCCAAAACTAAAACCTTTTAAATCTGGGTCCCTATGGTTTCAATTTTTTGTCATTTTCGTCCAAAATCTAGTCAGATTTTTCAGTTAACATGCAGCATTTTTGTCTTTTCCCCCTTTTAATGAAGGGCAAAAATGACCAAACCTTTAGAGGGTTTGTATAGTATTTTTTTTTTTACACAGTAATAATATATTTTTGTTATTCTATTACAATTTACTTTTCACCCTTAAAAAGGTGTGGAAATTGCATGTTTTTTTTACGTATTGTGTAAAAATGTTTTCATCTAAAATAACGTTATTCTTCACTAAAGTCAGGTTTTTATTCTCAAACGAATGTATATTTATACATATATTTTTATGTGAATTTTAGTTTAATTTTAAAAGATATATTAAAATATTCGTTCTTACAAATGATAAAATAAGACTACTTTTTTGCTCCTTTCCAAAAATAAAAAAATAAGACTACTTTTTTGTTTTTACCACAAAACTTTTTTTTTTTGTTTTTACCAGCACTTACATTACTATAGGGATATGCTTTGTATTCTTTCTCTAATAATAATAAAAATAATACTATACTTTATTAACGGCTAATTTTATTTCTTTTAAATACTTACACCTTAAAAAGATTAAAGCTTAGTTTTCACACAAGGAAAAATTTTCCTAAAAATAATTTCTGTTGACCACTAGCTAAGTGACGATAATAATATTCTACTAGTTAAAAGAAATTACAAATTACATGAATAAAAATAGGGCGTAAAAATATTAGCTTAGGTACGTTTGACTTAAATAAAATAATATTATTTCCTTCCAATGAAAGGACAGAAAAAGTTCCTTTTTTCCTTCTGTAAATAATTTATCATTATCAATAATCTATAATTAATTTTACATTTTGTGCATCATCATCATCCATCCTACCCCAATTCCGTCGGTTACAACAATAATGAAACCCTCATACTCACAGGTGGATAACAACACCGGCGACGCTGACGTACCTTCCGCCGGCGACGGTGGCGGAGCGGTGATGAATTGGCAATTCGCGAGTCAAAAAGGCGAGGTACTGTCGCATCCGCTGTACGAGCAGCTGTTAGCAGCTCACGTCGCTTGTTTGCGCATCGCAACGCCGGTGGATCAGCTGCCGAGAATCGATGCTCAGCTCGCGCAGTCGCAGCAGATCGTTGCCAAGTATTCAGGTCTCGGTAACTTTGATCCTGATGATAAGGAGCTCGATCAGTTTATGGTACGTTGTTGTTTTAGTGCTTTTGTGAGTTGTACCTTGTGCGTCTTAATCTCTACGTTGCTGTGGTTGATTAGCTGTGTAGATTGTAGAAACATGATATTGTTGTATACTCGATTGTTGATCAGCTATTTAGTAGGAACATAATTAGAATAATAAAGCTAATTGAATTATATCTTTTTGATTGTACAATAATAAACCCTAGCTATTATATTGTTATGAAGTGAAATAACACATGACCGAAGTGTTACAACAATATCATGTAAGATATTATATTTGATACATGTTTTACGATTATTGTTATACGGCAATACGCAGCGTTAGATACATGAAAGGAGTGCGAGGATATGGAGATCATTATGCACGCAGATGCGGTCTCCTACAGGATCTTCATAGTAGGAAGATCTAGTGTAGAAGCAGGAATTGCTGTTGGTGAATAATATTATTGTGTGTTGAGTAACTAGAAACCGGATCTCTTTATATAGAGAGATTTAAATGAAAAGGATAATGATAATGATAATGATAAAATCTTGGTAAATATCTTAATATTCAAAGTAAAGATAAGAATAATAACTAACAAACAAACTTAAAATGAATGATGAATCACATAATAATAAATATAATAGATGATAAACTTGACTAACAGCACTGATCACATGTGTGCTTTTAGTTAAGGAATTAAGGCATGAAGTTCATTGGTGACGAAACCAGTAATTCACCTCACTATGATCTTTTAGTAGCTCCCCACCTCCTGTTTTTGTTTTGTAACAAACTTTACATTAGTGTCCATGCGAGTATCTAAACGACTTGATGTGTGAACGAGTAATAGTTAATTTAGAACAAGTTCTATTGTTTAGGAAAAGACTCAGGGGTATGTTTTTGGATGATAGCTTTGATCTACTTCACGCGTTTTCTCTTCTATCTATGTCAATATGAATAGATCAATACAAAAGCAACTATAACCATACCTAGTAAATCCCACAAATAGCAAAGTTATTCGTAGGGTCTGGGGAGCGTGGGATGTAGGCAAACCTTATCTCCATCCCTGGGGATAAAGAAGCTGCTTCTAAAGAGACCCTCGGCGTTAAACAAAAAGCAAACAAAGAAACAAAATTAGATATATAGAAAAAGAAAGCTACCAATAACAAAGGTAGTGGTGAAATAGTAACATAGTACAAATAGATACGACCACAACATGATGCACACAACAAATAGACATGAAGTCATAAAACATATGCGAAGTCCACCTAGAGCGTTTGGACATCTAAGTCTCTAATCCATAGCTAAGACAAATTAGTACCCTCCCCTAAAAATTTTTAACCTTAATCCTACGTTTATCATGACCTATCCTGGACCGTGTCCTCTGATAACAATTTTGTCTCATTTTAATGGTCCAATGGTCGATGCAAACTATATTTAGTTCATGTAAAAATGATACTATATACTCCTTACTACAATGCAGACACATTATGTTCTGTTGCTTTGTTCTTTTAAAGAACAATTACAACAACATGTCCGAGTTCATGCAATGGAAGCAGTAATGGCCTGCTGGGAGACCGAGCAGTCCTTACAAAGCTTAACAGGTGATGTATCCAAAACAACGTTAGTCAACCTTTGACCAAAGCTCATGTAATCAGATGAAACTTAAAAGTTAACTGTGAACAGGAGTATCACCTGGAGAAGGGACTGGGGCAACAATGTCTGATGACGATGAAGATCAAGTAGACAGTGATGTCAATTTGTTTGATGGAAGTTTGGATGGACAAGACAGCATGGGATTCGGTCCGCTTGTCCCAACCGAGAGTGAGAGATCGTTGATGGAGCGCGTAAGGCAAGAACTAAAGCATGATCTCAAACAGGTGACACTTATAAGTTATAATCCTTTTGGTTTCTTTCCAATTCCACTTATCATTATATTTAAAGTTGTATTATCATTTTCTTGGATCGTTTTGTGATTAGGGTTACAAAGAGAAGATTGTGGACATAAGAGAGGAGATCTTACGCAAGAGGAGAGCGGGGAAACTGCCTGGTGATACCACTTCTGTTCTAAAAGCTTGGTGGCAATCTCATGCCAAATGGCCATATCCTACTGTAACTTTGCTCCCTACAACTCTTTTGAATTTCGTTTAAAATTATGAACACATTTTTTGACATGAAAGAGTCTGTACATGTCAGTGAACTTTATGTTTATTCTGTCAAATGGGTCAAATAAAAGGAATTAGCTGAACAAGAAATGGGTCAAATGCTTTGAAACCCCTCTGTATTTTTAATGCGTCTAGCTGCCTAAATCGTTTTCCTCATATATTGAAACTATTATTCCAAAGTATTCTATTATTAAAATCTTAATCAATGCATTAGTCGTGGACAGAAGAAATTAATAAATGGACAAAAAAGTGTTGGTGGGCCAACCTGATTCGGCCCGTAGTAAAAGTGACCAGTTACCCGGCGGCCCATCTTGCCATCACTTAAGTTTTTGAATGTGCAGGAAGAAGACAAGGCGCGATTGGTTGAGGAAACAGGGCTACAGTTGAAGCAGATAAACAATTGGTTTATCAATCAGAGGAAGCGCAACTGGCACAGCAATCCTTCCTCTTCTACGGCTTTAAAGACCAAACGGAAAAGGTATGATTGCAGCCTCATTCGTCTAAGGGTCAAATGTTATTCTTATAATCATAATTGACTCACTAATAATTTGCATCGGGTCAATATTCTATTCATGTCGATTTATACAAGAGATACCCGCCAATCTTAAATCACAAAATAGAAACAATGCAGGTGACCGTGATGATGTTCGTCTAATGTAAACCTCCCTAGTGATCTCCACAAATGATTTCTCTCACAAGAATATACCAAACATCTGTGCATGTAAACTAGGAACATGCCACACACAAATGCAACAAAATTCACCTGGTCATGTTTATACCAAAGTGGAAACAACAATCAAGAACAAGATGAAGATGAAAGGATTGTGTTTATATATATATATCATCAATACTATATTTAGGATACCATTATGTGCATTGAGACTTATTTTTCGGTTTAGTTATACTGCTTCCTTTTGATACATTATGAACACAATAGGTGGATTAGCAGTTACGCGGGTGTATATCTGAACAACTATATATATTGTAGTTTTATTTTAGCCTTATCTCGCTGTGGATACAAATCGATAGGCGTTGCTTGTATTGTATACATTATCTGAATCGCTACAGGTATGTTACAGTGTTAATCAGTAGCTAAAACCTAAAGGACTGGTCTAGTAAACACTCAAACTATAGGGAGTTAGGGACTAGAATGCTAATTAGTTTGGACTTCCTTAACAGAAGACGTTAGCTTAACTGTGTAATTGTGCTACTTATGCGAGGGTCTTGATGAATACAGTTACGAATGATTTGATGAATACCTTCTACTCTAATTCTTCTTCGTATTCGCGAATTACCAATTGCTCCTAAAGAATGGTATCATATCAATATTGATTACCAACAACAATATCTATGTGTCCTTGAAGTAATCTCAAGTTAAGGTACGTTGTTTTACATCTTGAGTGTGATGCTCTGAAATGACATAAAGCCCTAATCAATTCACATAAATGAAGTCTACCCCAAACTCCCAAAGTGTTTGATGAGATGCCCAAAGGGTGTTTGAAAAAGTCCGTCACTGAATACGATTCTAATGATAATCCTGTAGATATTTATAAGAAGATTGAGCATATCGTTGTCTGGATCACTGTTCAACTGATTATAAACTTCATTAAAATTTAAAAAACTATTGTATAGTACGATTGACGATTTCAGAACAGACTGGAATAACTGGAGGAAATTTGGTGAGATAGACTGAAGCCTTTTGTATGTCGAGTGTTTTTGTTATTGTACAGTCGTACTTGTATGTTTACTTCTATGCTTTTTGTTTATTTTTTTCCAGTTTTGTAATCTTGTAGCATCTTGCTACTTTTTTTCGGTTGCGATTTAATAGAGGTTCCCATTGCCATTCAAAAAAAAAAGATACCATTATCTAAGGGATGCTAAACGAGCAGTGTTGGCGGGTTGAACCCGACTTGATGATACGAACTAATTGAGTGGTTGTAGTTAGTTAGAAAATGACAGGCTGTGTAAGAGTTGTTGTGATATAGGGAGTTAGTTGAAAGGTTAGTTGTTGGAAGGTTAGTTGTGAAGTTGAGTATAAAAGTATCAAGTTGTAATAGTGTAGGGATCTTTGGAAAATAATAACAAATTCTTCTCAATCTTCCTATCAACTGCCATTAACGACTTCTCGGAAGCTAATTCAATTCCTTAGCTACCTGAACGTTAATTGAGTTCAACCATTGTTATCAATCTTGAGCTCGTCCAATTCCAAGCCGTATCATTGGTATCAGAGCTGTCTATCCTTGGACACTCTTGATTCGCATTAATTCGAAACCCTAATTCAACTAATTGGGGAAATCTACAAACGTTCAATTTCAAAATCTGAATTCGATCATTGGTTCGATTGAATTCCTTCAATTGTTGTCTGTTCAGTTCAATTCTCAATTGATCTTTGTTCAGATCAATTTCACGTCAAAATGACAAAAAGACATGGTCACAACGATGCTGATGACACTGAAACTAGTCAGCAAATGAATAACCGAATAGAGGAAAATACGAAGGCATTAGAAGTGGTGAGAAACATGGTGACTGGGTTGTCTTTACAGTTGACTCAGATAGTCAACAATCAAACCAACTCAAGGAATCACCAGAGACAAGAGATACAGGTTGAAGGAGAGGGGTGTGACAACTGGCACAAACCGGTAATTTCCGTACACTTTAATCATTATTTAATGATTGCAATTATGTGCTTAATTGTCAGCAATGTCTGAACACATGATTAAACAAGTGAATTCATGCACGTTGTATACTACAAAATATTGCTTTATGCATAAACGAGAGCGTTGCGTCAAAAATAATAGTAAACTCACCGGTAAGACACAATGTGTCAACAGAACTGCAGAAAGCAGTCAGACAATAAAATTGGAGCCTAGGTGTAGGTCCGACAATAAGAATGCATTAAAACCCAAGAGTACATACAAGGGTTAATATATATGCAATACGAAAGCAAAAATAAGCACTAAAAAGCACCCGAAACGCACTTTAAGTGCAGAATTTATATAATTCAGCAATAAATCAGCATTTAGACATATAAATATTATGCAGAAATGTCGTTTTATTATCCAGAATATTTCCCTAAGTGTTGGGAATTGAAAGAGTACAAGAAAGGTACTTAAACGACACTAAAAAGTGTAATTTAGCACTTTAACGAATCGGTATCTAACCGAACAACCGGATATTACCCGGAACATCCAAATATTTACTAGATCTTTCCAAATCCATAATAATCTTGCCAAGATCCCTTAAAATCTTACATGATCTTTCATAGATCTCTTTTAGATTCACAAGATCTTTCATAGATTCACTTTGATACACTTAGATTTGGTAAATCTAATTAAGATCTTGCAAGTTACACATTACCCCCCCCCCCCATATCCAAATAAAATCGGCCCACATGCTTTAATTGGAAGATCTTATGAATTTTCCTTGGATTCACCAAGATTTGTGGAGATTTAATACTAGATTTGTCTTGTACTACAAGAACACATTAACTCTTGGATATTAGTACATGGTGGGTTCATAAGAAGTCATCTTCATCACCACTACACATCACCACACTCACTCTCTCCCTCTCAAAGGCTCACGGCCGAACCCCCCTCACCATAACCACCATCATCCAATCATCTCCTACACATTCCAAGCTTATATTAAGGTGTTAGAAGGCGCATAGTGAAGCTAGGAGCTTTCGGAAGTTGAGGAACCTCTACCGTTTGCTTTTACCCACTCAACTTTCATCATTTTTCTTCCCTAGCCTTGTGCTAGTAGTAAGTGCTCTAAAACACCTTCTTGATCTTGTTT
>JARYGA010014961.1:0-33992 GCA_030545235.1 Helianthus tuberosus
ACGTGACAGTGCTACAAAAATTGCATTGTTTGGTGCAATTTTTGCAGTCAGCATTCCCATCAATCTTGTTACCTGACGCATTTGTTGACACACTTTGACTGACCGATCCCTTTGACTTAGTAACAGAATTAGGATCTACCTCAAGTGCTTTTGCAGCTAGCACTTTGTCAGCCATCACTCCCAGGTTTTCAGCTGTCAACTCTTGCGTAGTATCAATTATGCCTGTATCAACCTGCTTTTCTTTCTTTTCTTTCTCCTCTTTCTCCTTTCTCTCTTTCTCTTCTTCAATCATCTTTGACGTTGGTGTTCCCCACCACTTGTGCTGCCAATACTCATCATCTTCTTTGTACTCCTTGATGATGGCTTCGATATCTAGTGTTTTGTCATCAATTGCAATGTTGCCATACCTATCAAGATAGCACTCTCTATCTGGATCCCATCTGTTTGCTCTTCTAGCTTCCAGAAAGACACCAGAAAGTCTAATAATCTTGTTTTCAGCAATCATCTTCCGATATTGATACTTCTGTTCCTCGGTACGATCATCTTTCCATTTAACTGGTTCATCATTGCTTGCCATGAATGCGTAACCCACCGCATCTTCTTCCGGTAGAACTTCCTTACTCCAATCATACCCCTCATCATCATAAATCACAGTAAGAGCCCTTGATTTGTCTCTATTATCTTCAGACTGCTTCAATCTAGGCGGCTCAGATTTATTCTGATGGTAGATTGCCTTTTTGTAATAATCATCTCGAAACGGATTCTCTGGCTCATCAGCATACGTATTCCTGCATTCCTGTTTGAAATGACCCTTCTGCTTACATTTAAAACATGTCACTTTTGACTTGTCGAACCCCAGTTTTGTAGACGGACCACCGATCGTTTTTCTCCCTGTAATCTCCATGAAGCGTTGTGCACGTCGAACTGCACTTGCCATTGCCCAACGAATGTCGATCAGCTCCATTTCTTCAGGGTCTATCTGATCGTAGTCTTCTTTTGTCAGATTTGTATTCCCGATTTTTCCAGCCACCAATCCTTCGTAGGATTCCAAAACAGATGCCAGAAAGACCATTTGTTGCTTAGCCGACTCCTCGTCAAAATTCTGTGCGTTCTTCAGATCTATCGCTATATTACAAGAAAACTTCACATCAGAATGATTTGCAGAAGACGTAGATCCACTGTGATAACCACTATGGCTTCCACTGCTTGAATTGCTTTGACTTTCTTTGCTTGCTGGAGAAACATTCTCAGCAGAAAATGCAGTTTTTGGAGAAGTAGCTTTCGGGATCAAACTTTTTGGATAGTACAGATCCAGATTCTGTTGATAAGATGAATGATTAACTTTGTACGTCTTCTTCAACTCCAGCTCATGACTCTCAAGTTTCTCAATCAGCAAATCTAATGTCAGCTTTTCTGGTTCTTTGATGGTATTCTTTAGCATTAGCGCATAATATCTCCAATCCATCTCGTCAGGCAACGAATCAAACAATTTGTCGATAAGATCTTCTTCTGGAATGTCGATATCATGTCTTACTAATTCCAGTTTCAGATGACCAAACCTTTCTATCATTTTACACACTGACTCGTTCTTTAAACATCCAAACAGATCAAATTCTTTTCTAAGAAGTTTCTTTTTGTTTTTCTTAATTTCTTGACTACCGACACATTTCTTTTCTAACTTTGCCCAAAGGTCTTTAGCGTTTGAATAATCTATCAGCGAAATGATGCCTTCACGCACCGATTGAAACAATAATGCCACACATTTTTGCTCGGCCACAAAACTGTCAATCTCTTCAACTGATCTTAATGCTTCACCATTCTTCTTTCCTTGAGCATAACCACTCTTCATACTCTTCCAGCAAGGAAAAGCAAATGCCATTAACCAATCTTCGAACTTTGTTGCCCACCTGCTATAATCTTCTATAGCCATCAGCTTAGGAGGTTTGTTAAATGTTCCAAATGCGCTTTCGGACTCCCAAGCTTCCTTCTTTCTTTCTTTCGGTGGACTTTTGTTTGCATCACTTGAAGAATTATCGTTGTTTCCTGAACTACCCGTGAAAGCGTACATATCGCTGAAGGGATTCATGAAAATATCATCCATTTTGATCGTACCTGAAAAATCAGTCAAACACTTAGAAATTTTTCAAAGTTTTGAAAAATCAGTAAGTTCAAGCGAAATCCTTGAAGTAATCAGCTTCAAGCGAAATCAGTACTATAATACTGTTCAAGCGAAATCTGTCAGCAAAACTGATTCAAGCGAAATCCTCTATTTCGCTTCAACAAAACAAGTTTCAATCCAATTAGTTTCAAGCGAAACCAACTATTTCGCTTCAGATGTTTTCAAGCGAAAACCAGCAGAAACAATTTTGCTTCAGAAGAACTCAAGCGAAATCCAAGATCACAACACTATTTTGCTTCAGAGGTTCAAGCGAAATAGTCCAAACAGTCTGATTTGAAACGAAATCAATATTATCCTACGAACTCACTCAAGCGAAATCCAGTTTTAGGTCAATTTTAACATGTTTTAATCTGAATTTAAGTCCGAAACTTTGTAGGCTTTGTTAATACTACGTTTTACACGTTATATTCGAAAATCAGACCATTTCGACCGTTGGAACTTTTTCAGATCTGAAAAACGTAAAAAGAAATGAGTAGAAAGAAGATAATCCGCTGCTATGGTATGAACTCCTCGTCCTGAGCTCTGATACCACTTGTTGGACCGTTCTACGACCTTAAACCGTCAGTCAAAGTAGTTCATCTTTGCATAAGAAGGCGGAATCAACTTAAACAAAGTCATAACAGCTCTAATCCTTTTAATCTTTCTTTTCTGATTAATTTGAGTGCTTATACAAGGTTTTCTGATACAAATCCGTCAGCACTTCGTCTCACATACAATGACCTCTCTCACAAATGAACAACACAACACACATATATATAGGTTTGATGATTTCGCTTGAAACAGTCTGAAGCGAAATCATGTGTTGTTGATTTCGCTTGAACTGATTTCAAGCGAAATCTTCAATCTTATCCCCTACAAACCCTAATTTAACCCTAATGTGTATTTAATCAAACAATTCTAGACACAAGACTTGATTATGACGTAATCAGCAGACATTTAGTGCACCAACAGAAGGAATTCCCTGATGTTTTCCCCTAAGATCTGCCAGGACTACCTCCGCAACGACAAGTCAAATTCCGTATAGACTTGGTTCCAGGAGCCGCTCCTGTAGCCAAGGCACCCTATCGGCTTGCACCATCCGAAATGCAAGAATTATCTACACAACTCCAGGAGTTGTTGGATAAAGGATTCATAAGGCCAAGCTTCTCACCCTGGGGAGCTCCAGTATTATTCGTGAAGAAGAAGGATGGAACACTGCGGATGTGTATCGATTACAGAGAACAGAACAAGCTCACGATCAAGAATCGGTATCCATTACCGAGGATTGATGACTTATTTGATCAGTTACAAGGATCAAGCTACTATTCCAAGATCGACCTTCGATCTGGATACCACCAGTTAAGGATACAAGAAGAAAGCGTACCAAAGACTGCATTCAGAACACGCTATGGGCACTACGAGTTTCTTGTGATGCCATTCGGACTGACGAACGCACCAGCGGTCTTTATGGATCTGATGAACCGTGTATGCAAACCATATCTCAATAAATTCGTGATTGTATTTATCGATGACATGCTGATTTACTCGCGAACGAAAGAAGAACATGAGCAACACCTCAGAACCATTTTGGAGTTACTGAAGAAAGAGAAACTTTATGCAAAGTTCTCAAAATGCGAATTCTGGATTCGTGAAGTACAATTTCTTGGTCACGTTGTGAACGAAAAGAGCATTCATGTGGACCCATCCAAGATCGAAGCAATAAAGAATTGGGAAGCCCCCAAAACCCCAACTGAAGTTCGACAATTTTTGGGCTAGCGGGCTATTATCGGCGATTCATCGAGAATTTCTCAAAGATAGCTCAACCGCTAACGACCCTTACACAGAAAGACAAGAAATACGACTGGGGTTACAAACAGGAAGAAGCCTTCCAGCTACTTAAAAATAAGCTATGCGATGTACCGATACTATCCTTACCCGAAGGCACTGAAGACTTCGTGGTTTACTGTGACGCTTCACGACAAGGTTTGGGTTGCGTGCTCATGCAGCGCCAAAAAGTCATCGCTTACGCTTCAAGACAATTGAAGGTGCATGAAAGAAACTATACCACTCACGACCTGGAGCTAGGCGCAGTGGTATTCGCCTTAAAGATCTGGCGATACTATCTATATGGTACTCGATGCACAATCTTCACAGATCACAAAAGCCTACAGCACATATTTGATCAGAAAGAACTAAACATGCGCCAGCGATGTTGGGTCGAGCTCCTAGACGATTATGACTGTGAGATTAAGTACCATCCTGGAAAGGCAAACGTTGTAGCAGACACACTAAGTCGAAAAGAAAAGGGGTAAGACCCTAAGAGTTCGAGCATTGGAAATGACGATTCGAACGAACCTCACAGCGCGCATTCATGATGCACAACAAGAAGCTCTTAAAGAAGAAAACTGTAAAGCTGAATACCTCCGGGGTATGTTGAAATACATGGTGCCAAATGAAGAAGGAGCCTTATACTTTAAGAAGCGTATTTGGGTTCTGATCTATGGTGGCATACGAGAAGTCATCCTTAATGAAGCGCATAAATCGAGATACTCAATCCATCCAGGATCGGACAAGATGTATTAAGACTTAAAAGAATACTATTGGTGGCCGAGACTCAAAAGCGATGTTGCTGGTCTATGTTGGAAAATGCCTAACCTGTGCTAAGGTTAAGGCTGAACATCAGAAACCGTCCGGCCTGCTACAACAACCAGAGATTCCCATGTGAAAGTGGGAGCAAATCTCGATGGACTTCATAACGAAATTACCCAGGACCCCTAGAGGACACGACATGATATGGGTGATAGTCGATCGGCTAACGAAGTCCGAGCATTTCCTACCAATCCGAGAGAAGGATAGCACTGGAAAGCTTGCTGAGATATACTTAAAAGAAATCGTGGCACGTCATGGAGTGCCTATCTCAATCATTTCGGACAGAGACGGACGCTTTGTCTCAAGAATCTGGATCTCAACTAGATCTAAGCACGACATTCCATCCACAAACAGATGATCAGAGCTAACGGACCATACAAACGTTAGAAGATATGCTTCGCACATGTGTCATGGACCTAGGCGGCAGCTGGGATACTCACCTACCTTTGGTTGAGTTTTCCTACAATAACAGTTATCATACGAGCATAAAAGCCGCACCGTTCGAAGCTCTGTATGGCCGCAAGTGCCGATCGCCCTTATGTTGGGCAGACGCTGGAGATAAACATATGGTTGGTCCTGAACTTGTACAAGAGACAACTGACAGAATTATGCAGATCCAAGAGCGCATTAGGGCGGCTCGAGATCGACAAAAGAGCTACGCTGATCAAAGACGAAAACCATTAGAATTCGAGGTGGGAGACAAAGTGTTGTTAAAAGTCTCACCTTGGAAGGGCGTAGTAAGATTTGGAAAGCGTGGAAAGCTGAATCCACGATACATCGGACCATTCAGAATCTTGGAAAGAATTGGTACCCTGGCATACAAGTTGGAATTACCGGAAGAACTTAATGGAGTACATGATACGTTTCATGTATCCAACCTCAAAAAGAGTCCAACACAAGAAAACGTGATCATCCCTGCGGATGAAGTGCATATTGATGATGCCCTCCGATTTACAGAACAACCCATTGAGGTTACCGACTGGAAAGTCAACAAGACCAGGAGGAGTAGTGTGAAGCTTGTCAAAGTACGTTGGAACTCTAAGCACGGGCCCGAGTACACGTGGGAACGTGAAGAACAGTTCAAAGAAAAGTACCCCCACCTGTTCAAGAAGACTCCTGCGGGAGTTAGTTCAACCTGAATTTCGGGACGAAATTCTTTTAACAGGGGGAGACTGTGACAACTGGCACCAAACCGGTAATTTCCGTACACTCTAATTATTATTTAATGACTGCAATTATGTGCTTAAATGTCAACATAGTCTGAATACATGATATACAAGTGAATTCATGCACGTTTATACAACAAAATATTGCTTTATGCATAAACGAGAGCGTTGCGTAAGAAATACTAGTAAACTCACCGGTAAGACACTTTGTGTCAACAAAGCTGCAGAAAGCAGTTAGACAATAGAACTGGAGCCTAGGTGTAGGTCCAACGACAAGAATACATTAAAACCCAAGAGTACGTACAAGGGTTTATATATAGACATTACGGAAGCTATAAATTACGAACTAAAAAGCACCCGAAACGCACTTTAAGTGCAGAATTTTATTAAATTCAGCTCAAATCAGCTTTCAAACATATAAATATCATGCAGAATTTACGTATTAGCATCCAGAATATTTTCCCAAGTTTTGGGAATTGAAAGGATTACAAAAGGGCACTTGAAAGACACTAAACGGTGCAATTTAGCACTTTAACGAACCGGTATTTAACCGAACAACCGGACATTACCCGGAACACAAAAATATTGTTAAACACATTGTTTTTATTTTTCTGAACTAGTTATGGTGCCCGAACATCATAACACACAATATTATGACATAACACCTAAACAATTAACTAGTTTACTTATCTTCTAACTAAATTAGTTAACTACCATTACAAACTAACTAAACCAACCCCCCCCCCCCAAACCGGTTATGAACCATGTGATACCCCATGATTTTATCTAATTAATAATTTGATTTTGATAAGTACTTTGGAAAACATAAGACCTAAAGGGTAATAAGATGTTGGAAACTTTCCTTATTTAACCACTAGACCTTCATATCACTTTCACCTTCATCTTTCAACAACAAACTCTCCTTCCTCCTTCCTTTGCTCACGGCAACAACACACACACACACATCCATCTTTTTCAATCCATTCCCTAGCAATCCAAGGTGTTTTGGTGGTGTAAGAAGGTCACTAACGAAGCTCGGTGCAAGCGGATCTTGAAGGACCTCCTTCATTTGCTTTTATCCACCACATTTCCAAGCTTGTTCTTCCCTAGCTTTAAGCTACTTGTAAGCATCTTGAATACTCTCATTTACTACTATTTTTAGTGGTTAAAAGACTTGTTATGTTGAAAATCTTAAGAACATTATAGGATATGAACATGAAACTTGAACATAAGCTTTAAATATGAAGAAAACTTGATGTAGATGAGTTGTTATGATTGTTGGTTATTGTTTGTTGGTAGAAATGATGTAGATCATCATACAATCTTGCTAGATCATGATTAAAAACATAATCTAGCAAGATAAGGGGATGAACATGTTAAAGATTATGAATCATCCACAAAAAGATCATGAATTTGAAAGAACACTATGTTTTCCAAAACATAAAGACCAAAGTAAGACGATAAACATGTAGATCTAAATATCCATGAGTGGTTTTTCAAAAGAACCAAGTTAAAAATACAAGTTTTACTTAATCTTGGTTCTTAAACAAATATAAACCTTATTTTTGGTGGTTAAT
Organism: Helianthus tuberosus; assembly: GCA_030545235.1. Classification (NCBI taxonomy): domain Eukaryota; kingdom Viridiplantae; phylum Streptophyta; class Magnoliopsida; order Asterales; family Asteraceae; genus Helianthus; species Helianthus tuberosus. The sequence continues at coordinate 7,551 of JARYGA010014961.1, forward strand.
AAAGTAAAGATACACATATGTAACAAGAAAAATACAAGAAGAAGTATTTTTAGAAAACATGGACATAAGTTGTAAAGAGTCATATTCTTTAAAAATGGAATTTTTAAAGAAGCAATCACACTTTAAAGGGTAACAAGACTTAGTAAATACCCTAGCAAGTTACTACACATTTTTATAAATTTTCATGTTTATGAAATAGAGAAATTAGTATATGTTGTTGATGATTGTTGTTGAAAATTGATTGTTGATGATTTAAAAGAAAATAAACACATGTTTTGAAAACATGAGAAACCTCCATTTTTAGGGGAAACTCTAATTTTGACACGTAGAAAAATATAAGTTTTTGAGAAACTTATTCCCTAAAAAAGTATCTAAAAATATTACCAAGGTTTCCCCAATTTTTGGTGATAAGAAATGATGATTTCTTCAAGATTAAAATTTATATTAAGTATGTATATTTTTGAGAAAAATATATATATTATTTGATCACCAAACTTTGTGCTAAGTGTATGTAGTATGTGTTATACGTGCTAGTGTATTAGGACTTGAAAATACACTAAATACTCTTGAGAAGTAAAAACACAAAAATACACATACAACATACAAGTTACATAATTCAGGTGCAAAACACAATATACTTATATTAATTTTTGAGAAAATGATATAAGTAAGATACTTAGTTAAAAATATAAAATATTTTTAGCACAACAATATAGATACAAAAGATAGTGACTTGTACTTGTGCGATGCAAGTCTAGTGACTAACGAAAATAAAACACGTTTAGGTCACGACGCATTATAAGCAAAACCTGGTGAAGTTTACGACGCAAGGAACGCAAAGTTGTGAGTTCATGCTCCCTCTTTTCTTTTAACTGTTTTCAGTTTTATAACTTTGGGGGTGAAATACATGTTACAAATACTTCAATGTTTACAAAATGGTATGATGTGTACTAAAACAAGAAGCACTCTTGGTGAAAACTAGTGCCAAGAATTGATACGAGAAACCGTGTCACGAATATGGTACCATAAGCACCATTAATCGTGTATATACTTAGACCGCAAAACAAAAGGTTAGATCTAATGGGTTTCAGGGCAGCCCCACTCTTGGTGACAACTAGTACCGAGTAGTGTTTTTGTGTCTCAGTCGTGAATCGACTACTAGAAAAATGCCTATGGTTTGGTGACTTCCTATGTCGTGTCACATGTTAATGACTTTGCAACCCATTAACACTTGATACATACAGAAATACATGATTTATACAAGAATACGTGACTAATACAAGATACATACCATGTTTTTTCATACAAAGTATACAAACGTACATTACAAGAACTGCATGAATTCACACCAACTTTATGTTGACGTTTTTTTTTCAAAACTCACATATATTTCAGGTAACTGGAAGTGGATGTGTGCGCGGCCTTACTCATGCTTGTGGACGTCGCTTATGTTTATCTTTAAATAAAGTTGTAAACTTTTTAAGACAATGTTTTATGCTATCTCGCGATGTAAACGCTAACTTATGTTTTCAAATTATGAAATGTTTGGTATTTGAAGATATTTTTATGAGCATATAGTATGTTTACCTTTCGTATGCAATGAGAACCTTTCATGATCACACCTCGTGCTTCCGCCGCAGAAAGAGGTGTGACAGTATCAGAGCTCAGGAGGAAGAGTTTAGCTTGATATCATCAGTTTTCTGACTTCTACACCTTCTTTTTCAAAATTCACAAGATTTCACGATCAAAATGGATTGAATTTCACACATTACATGCGAAACAGTGTTTTAACAAAGCCTTGAAAGAATCAGACCAAAATTCGGCTTAAAAGTGACAAAAATGGACTAAAATTGTAATTCCGTTTGAACGAGCAGTTTAATTTCACTTGAAAAGTTGAGACCATTTCACACGAAATTACTTATATCGTTTGAAATCAGTGTTTATTCCGCTTGAAAAGGGTAATTCCGTTTGAAAAGTTCACACGGAATCAGCTATTTCGCTTCAAAGAGTAATTCCGCTTGAAGATTTCATTTGAAACAAGTGATTTCATTTGAAAGACCTTATTCCGTTTGAAGTTCTGATTTCGTTTGAAGTGTCATCTAGGTGATTTCGTTTGAACAAGTGATTTCGCACCAAAAGTGATTCCGCTTGAAATCACTATTCCGTTTGAAAGTGGACTTTTCGCGTCAAGATCATTTCATGTCAACTGAGTGTCAGTTTATTACAAGTTGGTTGATATTGTTTAAACTGATTGTGTTTGTTTGATTGTTTTCGTCTCCAGGTAATTCAAGAACTTCACATCATGGCTGAAGAGTTCTACAATACGTTTTACAACGCGTTTACATCCGAGTCTTCAGAAATCTCAACTGTCACACCAAAAACCATTACAAAAGCGATAAATGAGAACATTAAACATGATAACTTCTACGGCACACATTCAAAACCACCTACTCTTGAAAGTAGTAAAGATTATACTTGGTGGAAAGATCGGTTTATCAACTGGGCAAAAGCTTATGCTCATGAAAGCTGGTTTTGTTTGGAGTTTGGGTATAAGAGGCCGACCAATGATAAAGGAGAAGAGCTTCCACTCAAGAACTTACCCAAAGAAGACAAAGCATAATTTTCAGCAGAACAAAGAATGATTGCTTTGATTCAATCTTCAATCAGGAATGACATGTTTGCTTTACTGCAACATGACGGAACATCGAAATCTATCTGGGAAGCTTTACGGGTAAAAGCTGAGGGGGGTAAACAAATCAAGAAAAATAAAATTGCATTATTAAAGAAAGAATTTGATTTGTTTGATAGTTTGAAAGATGAATCAGTTAGACAAATGATAGAGAGATTTGGTCATTTAAAAATCAAACTTGATCGTTTTGGTATTGTCAAAACTCGAGAAGAAATAATTGATAAGATCATAGAAGCGTTACCACGAGCTGATCAGTGGCAAACGTTTGTATTCATATTGAAAAATGATGCTTTATATGATACAATTTCTCTTGATGTCTTGATAGAAAAGATAGAAAGTCATGAGCTTGAATTGCAGAAACAAAGCAAGATGAGCAGTTCTTCACATCAACAGAATGTTGGTCTCTATTACAAAGGTAATCTACCTTTGGTGAAAGTTGGAGAATCACCAAAGACAACATTCAGTGGTGAAAGGACAAAAGAACCTCAGAACAGCTCATCAAGTTATGATCCGGGTTATCATTCAGCTTATTCAAAAGCTAGTTCTGAAGAATCAGAAGAGATATTGTGCAACATTGCTCTTAAACTGAAGAATTCGCCTGTTATGAGCATCAATGCAGCTAAGCAGCAAATGAGCTTCCTTGCATCTGTTCTGGAATCGTATGAAGGTCTAGTTGCAGGCAAAATTGGTAACTCGGAGTTAACCAAAGAAGACTATGACCAGATTGATCCGTAAGAGATGGAACTTATTGATATTCGCTGGTGTTTGGCAAGTTGCATTCGAAGAGCTCAGAGATATATGGAGATTACTGGGAAGCAATCTTTAGGCGGTGCATCAACAAAACTTGGATTTGACAAGTCCAAAGTGACCTGCTTCAAATGTAAGCAAAAAGGTCATTTCAAGAGAGAGTGCAACAATTCTGCAGTTGGTGGAAATGAACATCCATTCAATGATGACTATTACCGAAAGGCAATTTACCACCGAAGCAAAGAAGAGCCAAAAATGATCGAAGATAAACCCAGAGAGAAATCTAAAGGTTGTGCTGTATTCCATGATGATGAAGGATATGATTGGAGTCAAATTCTTCCAGAAGAAGATCGTGTTGATATTCGAAGTACAGCTCATGGCAGAAAACCATCAAAGAGCAATCATTATGTTTTTGTTGCTGAAATTAAAGAGGAAAACAAAGAAGAAAATGTTGTTGCTGAGGTCAAAGAGAAAACCAGAGAAGAGATTCTGAATGAGAAAACATACAGAGAAATAAGCATGGCTTGGAACAGAATGAATGAAATGCAAGAAGAATATGAAGATGCTGTCAGCTATAAAAGATGGGATAAGAAGCAAGAATGTTATGTCAACAGATATGGTGAACCTGTTGTTCCCAAGAAGGACATAATTTATGATGATGTTCTTCTAGTAATTCCTCGAGCCGGAGAATATTATTCAAATGTTGTGAAAGATAAATCATATGAGAAAAAGCTTGGAAAAATCATAAGAGATGTTATGACTTCAAGCTTGAGGAAGTGGGATGAAGAAAAAATGAAGAAGAATGTTGAGTGTATGGTTGAAGAATTGAAAAAGGTAGCTGAGGAAGTTAAAATCGAAGTTGTTAAAGAGGAAGATGTGAAGGTTGCTGAGAAAGAAAAGATTGAAGAAAAAGTTGAGGTGAATGAAGAGGTTGAGAAAACTGTTACTGAAGAACAGCAGGTTGTAGAAGCTGAGAAGAAGGTTGAAAGTTTGGCTAAAGTGAAGAATGAGATTTTGGAGGTTGGCTAAAGTGAAGAATGAGATTTTGGAGGTTGCTGGTGATGCTGGTGATGAGGTTGGTATTGAAGGAAAGCAGAAAGATGCTGATCAGACAGAAGTTGCAGCAAACACCAAAGTGCCAATCACTAAGGTAATTTCTGATTCTGAAATCTTAAAAACTGTTGAACAATGCAAGAAATTCATGGAACCATGCAGTGCTTGTACTGAAAAAGATGAACAATTCAGAACAAGAAATCTTGAATTCACTAAAATAGAAGAAGTTTTCAAAAATAAATACAAAGAAATGTTAGAAAACGAAAAAGTTTTGAAAGATAATGATGAAAAACTTTTGGAAAAATGTAAAAAGTTAGAAAAAGAAAATGAAGTTTTGAAAGAAAATGTTTTGAAAAAGACAGAAGAATGTGATCAAAAAGAAAATGTTTGTCAAGAAATGAAAAAGGAATATGATTCAATAAAATTAGCGTATCACATTACAAAAGAGTCATATGAAAAAGTGAAAAGTGAAATGAAATTTGCTCAATCAAGATTGAATTATTGTTCTGAAACAGCTAATGAGCTTAAGCGACAGTATGAAATAAAATAACATGTTGTAAATTCCTACATTGAGGATGTTGCTAAGCTAAAGCGTCAGATTGCTGATTTAGAACAGGATAACAACAAGTTAAAAAGTTATCACGTGTCGTCATATGTGCTTGAAAGAATTTTCAACATAAAACCGGATGGAAAAGATTCTGAGCAAAACAAGAAAGGTATTGGCTCAGAGTTTCATCAAGTTCCACCACCGGAAAAGTTTGCATTTTATGATGATGAAAAGGTCGAAAAAGCTTTCAACATGGTAGATCAATTGCCAGATAACATTGACGTAACCTATTCCAAATCTGATGATTCTAGTGATTCAGAGGTGGTAGGTAAGGTCGTTGAAAGTGTGTTGAAAGAAGAGTCAGTTGAAACAGGTAAATCTGAATCACAGGATGAAAATTAAGGTAATTTTCATGATGGATATCTGAAAAAATCAAAATCCAAGAAAAATTTGGATGATGATTCAAAAGGATTGGTTTATACCATGATTGGATCGAACAAATTATTCTTAGAAGTTGTATTCCCGATTCAAAATGTGATTTCAGACAAGATTGATAAAGTTTTCAAAATGGTTGAGATTGAGAATTCTGAAATTTCAAAGTTTGCTGGAAAAGGTCACAAAACTTTTTATAACAAACCTGGTTACAAGAAGAAAAACATGAAGGTTGGGTTGGGTTATAAGAAGAAACAAAGTCGAAATAAAAATGAAATGCCAAATTATCAGACAAAGATGAATTTTGTTCATGGAACAAGTTCAGAAGAAGAGAAAGAACTCCAATTTAGGCGTCAGTCTAATGAAGAGTTCTATGCTCAAAAGAAAAAGCAACAACCACATGTCAAAGATGTGTCCAAGAGAACATGTTTCAAATGTGATCAAATTGGACATCTTGCACGTAAGAGTCCAAATCTGAAACCTGTTGATGTTGAGTCGAAAAAGAAGTCTGATAATGTGGAAAAACAGAAATCTGAGGATGTGAAACACAGGTCAACCAGATTTGCTTCGAACCAAACTTGGAAATCAAACCCGAATAGGTTCGATTCAAGACAAACCTGGAATTCTCACGCACCCAGAATAAGAACAACACAAAGTTGGAAAACAACTGTCGATGCGACAAAACCCCAAGAGTTTTGGAAACCTAAAGTTGTTGTTCAAAATAAAAATGTTCAAAAAGAGTCACATTTTTACAAAAGAGGTACTCCAAAAGGTCAAACATGGAGTGTTAAGAAACAAATGACTTCGGTAAAAGATGAAAAAGTTGAAGTCAAAGTTGAAAAAGTCTTTGATGACAAAGATTTTCCGAAACTGCATGATACATATTGTGTTGAAATGCCTAAGGTTCAACAGACCTGGGCTAAATTGTTCAAGTAATTGAGTAATTGTAAATGTGCAGGTGCTCAAGAAAACTGAAGATTGTGAAAATGGAATTCGGAGCAGCCTGGCACAAGAAGAAGAGGAGGCTGCTGGACCCTGGCTTGGTTGAAACAGGGAGTTTGTTTGTTTTCCGTATATAAATAAACAATATTTCAAAAACCCTAAAAATTGAAAAATTTAAAAACCAAAAATATGTTTTTATTTTGTCAAAATTTTGAAAAATCAAAAATATGTTTGTTTTTAAATTTGTTAAAAAATTCAAATATTCAAAAATATGTTACTTGAATATGCCGAAACCCTCACGGCGGAACAAACATGATTACTTTCACAAGATTGAAAAACGGTTTTCAAACCGTCGAAAATCAATGTGTTGTAAATCATGGGGGTAATTGCTGCTTTATATGTTAGAATTTCTGCAAATCAGTACACATTAACAGAAAATGGATGGCGAATCAAAGCTATCAGTATCGGGTTGTCAAATTTTTTAATGATTTTGCATTTTAGGGGGAGTATTGTTGTTAGAAAATCCAAAAACATTAGAAAATTTGAAAAAAATTAAAAACATGATAAAATTCAAAATTGAGTTTTTGTGTAAAAAGAGGAAATGATAATACATCAGTAGACAGTTACAGTATGCTAAAGAAATGTAATGTTTAAATAGCGTTAAACAGTCTCACTGATGATATGCCAATAGGTTTTTACACATTTAGTAAACTTTTCGGGATATAAACATAAATTCAAACTTGCTTGTTTCGTGGGGAACACTACTTGGATATATAGGTAACCCCTGAAATCTTGTTTGAAAGGTCCCTCTTTCTGAGATACTAGGTCTTTATACTCAGTGATATCTGGGGTATTATCCCGGGGCTTCTGATTTTGCGGAAGCAATGGCCTAGTCCCCGTATAATACTTTCTGCATGCTTGAAATATAGCAAATGCCCTCAGCATAAAAAATGATGAAACATTGAAAAAATGTTAATCATGTGCTGTTGAAGAAAAGATTCTCTACAGGGAACACACCTAAAGTCGAAGCCGTCATCTCTTTGCTGAACGGAAGTTCTGACCTGAGCTATCACGGTCATCGCAATTTAACCCCTTACAGATATCATCTAGGTATACTCACCTGTAAGACTGAATATTGGGATCTGGATACGGGAGTATATTCAAGAGGTGGGACACATGAATGAGTTTAAGTTCTTAATACACCTAATTCGTATCCTGAATCAGTTGAAATTTGTGTGAAAATTTAAGTGGATCAGTATATCGACAATCTAAGTGAATTGTTTAATTCTTAATATGTAACTAAGCTCAACGGTACTTGTGACTTGTCAAAAACTGATATGATCCTCTAATGCAAACTCAATCAAAAATATTGTCTGTAAATATGTTTGTACATATTTCTTTATTGCTTTATATTTCAGAAAAATACAAAAAGATTTTGATTTCTGCTTTATTTTCGACAACCGATGTCTGAGAGCTGAGTTTCAAAATCTAAAGTATGCTGATTGTGTTTCTGAAAATTAAACAAGTTCATTAATTTGAAACTTGAAGTTTTAAAATCAAAAATAAAAAAACAGTTTGTGATATCTCCAAGGTCATTAAGTTGGACTTGGATGATTAACTGTGAGGGATTTGGATGCTTATATTGTTAAAATCTTTGAAAAAGAGCCAGTTTCCGATTCTGAAACTGCCAAATCTTTGAAATTTTTAAATTGTGTTAGTTTAGAAAGTTTGAAAGAGCCAGGTTACAATTACTGGAAAATTGAATGTTCAAAATGTTGTTACTTATGAATGTATGAGTGATTGCATATATTGTACCAGACTACGATCCCGATAGCTGATTCTAAGGGGAAGTCTGAAGACGAGCTCAAAGCAAGGGGGAGCTTGTAACCAGAAAGCAAGGTGTCGATCCCTAAAGCACGGAAGCTTGACGAAAGGGGGAGCCTGAGAAAAGTGTTTCTGAAGAAGCTGTTAATGTTAGAGCCAGAGTTAAATCCTGGTACTACATTCAAAGATAGAAGCTAATCAAAGTAGAAAGATTGATGGATGCTTACACTATTAGACAATTTAGTAAGAGCATGAAGACTGATCAAGACTGAAGATGTGTTATGATAAAGACTTGACACTGAAGACTTCGTCAACATCCAAGGGGGAGTCTGTTAGTGCACTATGTCTATTGACTTCGTCTTGTTTCGAGTCATGTAATAGGATAGGATAACCAGTGCTTGGGTTACTAGAAACTGATTTTTATGAGTTTGGAGCTAATTCCGCTTGAAAGTGTCAAGGACTAGTTCTAACGGAATTAACATGGTTAATTCCGCTTGAAACTGCCTTGGTCATTTCAAACGGAATTACAACTCTATATATAGGGGAGCCTGGTGTGTCATTTGATACGGAATTAGATCTTGTAATTCGGTAACGAAGTGCTGCCGAATCGTCTCCAGGTGCTGTAAGACTATTATATCAATATTAGAAACATTTAAATTGAATCGAGCGTCCGTGTCATTGATTCCGCCTTTGATTCGGATCCAAAAATCTTCTAATCGACTCAGTCAGGTTGCACAACGATCCTACAACATTTTCAAAAATCTTGTTTTAATATGAAAAGGGCTTAATGGTCAACATTTAAGCAATTAACAGAAACATGCAAATGAATCGGACTAATAAGGAACCAAGTAGTATAACCTTGGAGGGTTTTACTAACTTATAATATGGTCCTAAAGGAACCTTAGGGCATATCTAAACTAAGCTAAATCGGGTCAAAACTGAAAGTCAAAGCAAAAGTCTAGTTTTGTGACTTTCGGTACCGAACCGAGCCTAAACTAAGAATTGTCGGGTTGAACGTGCTTAGACATGTTCTTACATTATTTACCAAGTTATTTTAGTGTTAAAACATGTTCCATAACCTCTACATTATCAGTTGTGAGTTTATTTGTAAAAATATCTTTCAGTTTACTTTTTAATATTAAGTTTCCAGACAATTGACCAAGTTAGAGTGATAATCAGGGGGTGCCCTTCTAAGGACTTATTACCCACATAATTACCAACTCATAGCCACTTTCAATTCGAATAATGGCTGGACCATTAGTGATTAATCACTAAGTCAAAGCTTAATTATGACGGCTTTGACTTTTGGTCATTAGACTAATAAATCTTGAACTAGAGAGGCTAAAAATTCTTACAAAGGCTCTTAAAACGAATTAGGAGCTGAGGGAAACTTGCTTGAAGTCCAGAGAGCTCCAGAGAGTGAGTTTGAATAATTTTTGTGAATGAGCACAAGAACTAGCAAACAAGAAGCTCTTATATAGGACTTTAAACATCACAAGATCAATCCACACAAGTCTACAAATGATTCCTGATGATCCCAGGTGTCCCCTATGCATGTAATAATATTGGCTCAGTCCCTGAAATCGAAAACCAGCTTTCTACGGCGATGCAACTGGCTGGACATGCAGCTGTCATCTTTTTCTGCGTCTGACAGTTCTACGCGGCCCGCGTAAGAACTGTCTTGATGTTTACGCGGCCCGCGTCAAGGCTATCTTAGGTCACCAATCTTTCAGATATTGCAGTTTTGGTACCTGGTCCTTCTAAACTTGATTTAACTTGCGTTTATTGCACTTTTAACCCCCAAACTTGACTTTTAAGGGTCTCGAGTCTTTAAACATTTAACAATAAGCCTTCGGTTAGTTACGAGGTCACCCGAATGGTCTTGAAATGCAATATTAACGCATTTAACCCTTATTAATTGTAAATAACACTTTGATTATTTATATGCGTCGAAACTCCACGAATTCATATATGATATTCTCGAGATCATAATATATAATTATTACAATGTTTTTGGCCTCGTTAAAAGGTCACTCAGAGGTTACTTTTAACATGTTGACACTTTTAACCCCTATGCTTCGTAAGATCCTTATTTTATGTACAAACGACTTTCCATGTTCGATAAATTATTCGTTAAAGAATACGAACGTCGTGTGAGGTCAATTAGAGGCACAAAATGGCATGTTGACACTTTGGATCCCTTTTACTTACATATTTACATTGTTTGGCAAATTTAGTCCCTCCAGATCAATCTATTACACGTTTAAAGTCCATGACACGTTTCTTTATTACATTGGTCGTGATTTTACGAGGTGTCACAACTCACCCCCTTTTAGGGATCTTGTGATGTGCATGGACAAGGAGGAGTTGGTGAGATTGAGATAGAGGTACAAAAAGGCTAAAAGAGAGTCGAAGAAGGCGGTGGCTGAAGCAAAGAACACAATATACAAATAGTTGTATGAGCGCCTAGAAACAATGGAGGGGGCACATGATATATTCAAGATTTCCGATCAAAGTGTGGAAGAGTCTAGGTGAGGATGGAGTTCAATGGCTAACTACTTTGTTTAATCTCATTTTCAAATCAGGAAAATGCCAGATCACTGGAGGAGTAGTCTGGTAATACCTCTTTATAAGAAACAAGGTGGCACCCAGAGTTATGGGAATTACAGAGTGATTAAGCTTCTAAGCCATATGATGAAATTATGGGAGAGGGTAACTGAAACTAGAATTAGAAAAGACACACTGGTTATGGTAAACCAATTTGGTTTCATGCCAGGATGGTCAACCTTAGAAGCAATACACATTTTAAGGAGATTGATGAAAAAATATAGGGAGAAGAAGCGAGATCTTCACATGGTATTCAATGACTTGGAAAAGGCATACGATAGTGTGCCACGTAGACTGAGTTGGGAAAGTTTTGAGGATAGAGGAGTGTCAGGGAAATAGATAGACTTAATTAGAGATATGTATGTTAGGACTGAGACTAACGTCTGTTCACCTATAGGGGAAACCAATTCCTTCTCTATGGAGGTAGGACCACACCAAGGGTCCGCGTTGAGTACGTTTCTTTTCGCGGTTGTCTTAGATGAGGTGTCAAAGTCGATTCAGGATAAGGTTCACTGGTGTATGATGTTTGCGGATGATATTGTGCTAGTGGTGGAAAGTAAACATAGCCTAAATGTGCGGTGAGAGGAATGGCGACCATCCTTAGAAGGAAAAGGTTTAAGGAATAGTAGCTCGAAGACCGAGTACTTATACTGTGATTTAAGTGGTGGAGGAGATGGCAAGATCACCCATATCACCATTGAGAGCTAGGTTGTTATCACAACCCCCGACGACACCCTAGACAGGAGTCGTGAACAGTCAAGTGTTACCGATGGTGATTTTGAAAATATTGCAGCAGAAATTGCATCAGGATCGTGAGTTAGGAAAAATATTAGAGTTTAGAAAAACCGGATTTTATTTATTAAACATATGGGGGATAAAACCCATGTTTTACAAAGGTAGCTTTTAATAGGGGATAAACCCAAATACATAAAACAACATTTCTTAATTTAATTGATAAAATAAGCCACTTCTTTAAGCATTTTGGTGGCGTATCACAAGTCTTATTCTGATTTACTTTAATCATCTGAAACGCGTTTAGAAACATTTTATCAGCAGAAAATATTGGTGAGTTCATTTAAATTTATAAAAAGACACCTTCTTATAGTTACAACATTAAGATTTTTTACATTTGTTTATATCTTACTATTACCCAAAGGTATTTGTCACTCGTCAATTCCTATGACTGTGGTCATATCACCATTGATCATTCTCTCACCTAGTGAAGCTTATCAAGTAATTTATACAAAATCCCACATACTGACAGTAATTTTCCAGTAAGAATACAAAGACTTAATCACTGTAATATAAGTAACAGTTTGAAAACATTTAGGGTTTTAAAAGCATTTGATAAAAAGAGAATGACTCACAGTGTTATGAGAAAAAGAGAATGACTCACCTTGTAAATCTATAGTTCTTGATTTAACAGGCCTCCTGATTCTAAGCCTTCTGATACTAACCTCTAATTTCACATAATGTAATCCATATTAGTGTATAACCCCAACTCAAACTTTAACGATAATCACGAGATCAAAACTTCAACGTAGTTAACAAAGTATAGCCTTATTCAGGCATCACTTTGGCATCTGTTGGTTGGTTTCGGATCAATCGGATAGGGTATCGTTTCATTGATCAGGGTTTATTACACGCAAATACAGAGAAACATAGATACGGGAGTTTACAGCTATCGATTTGAATCGAAATGAGCGAGTTTGAGCAGTTAAGGACTTGCCCTTTATATAGCCAGGCTGACTTCTCCCACGCGTCGTAGGAGTAGACAGGGTATCTCTCGCGTGGCGCATAGGCGGTTGGCCTGGCCTAGGCTTGCCACGTCACCAGCATAGGTCTGGCAAGTGGCGCCTTGGCATGACACATGTCCTGGGCTGCCTTTTTCGTCCAATTGCGTGTTTTTCTCGATTTTTGTGCCGGTTCTTATCGCGTATGCTCGGGTCTTGATCCTAAATGGTTCGGTTTTTAATTGTGAGTTTAGTAAGGGTACTTTCGTGCGGGTTGGTTAATCAACCGTCAAGTTTTCTTAACCGCTAAGTTTTCTGAGTTTCATCGCGCACACTTGGGGTTTTTTATTACGATTTGTCGTCGGGAGAATTTTTGAGGGTTATTACATCCTCTCTACCTTGTTTTAAATCTCGTCCTCGAGATTCACTAGAACAATTATGGGTATTTCCATCTTATTTCCAATTTCCAAATATACTTTCCTATTCACTTTGACTATAACTAATCTCTTATGCTCAAGGTCTTAACTTTAAATTTGTAAGGGTCTCTCAACAAGCTTTAGTTTCTCATTTATCTCTATATCTGGAAGAGATACTACTAAATATTTATTAACTAAGTATTTCCTTAAATTGCATACAGGAAATACATCATGTATACATGTCATTTCTTCAGGTAACTTTAGCTGATAGTGCTACTGGTCCAATTCGCTTAATGATCTTGAATAGCCAACAAACCTTAGACTTAACTTTCCTTTCTTGTCGAATCAGACTATTCATTTCCATGGAGAAACTTTTAATAGCATTATTTCTCCGAATTAAAATTCTAACGGTTTTGCCGGTCTCATGGCCTAGTAGTCGCCTTTTCTCCTATTTCTTCCTAACATACTGGATGGCATTTTCATCCATAAATTGCTTCAAATGTGGCAACACTAATACTTGTATGCTAACTATTTGTTTGTTGGAGAATTCTTATGAGTGACAAGTGATCATCCTACTTTTACCAATATCCATCACACATGTACTTAACATGTCTTCTCATGTTTGTATTGTTCTTTCATCCTGCTCATAATAAGTTGTACTTATATTTAGTCGAGTTTCTATGGCTTTTTGAAAACTTTCCCAGAAATGAGAAGTGAAATGACTGTCTTGATTAGATACAATGGATATCGGGACTCTATATAATAAGACTATCTTGTCCACATACAACTTAGCTAAAAGCTTCCTTTATTGGTAGGAAATTGCGGACTTAGTTAGTCAATCCACAGTCACCCAGATTGTGTCGTTACCCATTCATGTTTTTGGTAATTTGGTAACAACATCCATTTGTTATGAATCCTATTTCCATACCGGTATTTATAATCGTTGAAGTAAACCTAAAGATTTCTAATACTCAGCTTTAACTTGCTAACAATTTAAACATTTTAAAATTTGTTGTGTCCTTTTTCATCCCTATCTATCAGAAATTCTTATTCAAACCTTGATGCCTCTTATCACTATCACGATGCATCATATACTTCGTTTTATGAGCTTCTTCGAGAATCCTTTCTCGTAGGTTTCCTTGAATATGTACCCAAATTCTCTTTTTAAGGAATCTCCAAATTCCATTTACATCCTTCTCAAATTCTTTTATCATGCCTTTTAATCCTTTAGTCTTATCAGAAATTATTCATTTCCTGTGGACTTCATAATTGTTCTTGTAACGCCTCGCTTTTTGTAACTTTCCGTATGTAAGTTTGTCTTGTACTTCTATTTTTGGAAACTTGTACCTCTTGTAATCGTATTTCGTTTCAAATCATTGTAAACCGAGGCTTTGATCGTAATGAAAACTTGATCATTTTGTGTGAGTTTATACCTTGATTATACATACTCGTTTTATATTCAAGTTACATACATATTTGATATACAATTATCTCACGCGCAAATACATACTTATTTTATGAACAAACTATCGAAAATACGTGTTTTATACACTTTTTACATGCAATTACTTAATTATATATTCACAATACATAATCTATCCTTTTATACGCATTACATATTTAATTATCTGTTTATTATACAAGAAATACCTTAACATACGCCAAAAACCAAAGTATAGGGACTGTTTGTGTCAAAAAGTGAAAGTTAGCCAGGGTGACTGGCAAGGCGACGCACGGGCCAGGTCCAAGAATCTTCCGTGACCCTCCTATGATGACGATCCAGCCAGCTCAATTTTAAGTGCGGATTGGTCACTTTTTGCACTCCAACTGTCACCTAACTTCTTTTAAAACCTCATTAACTCTTGACCTAACTTCCCCACTATAAATACAACCTCCCTAACCCTCATTTTCACTTTCAAAACACCATAATCACTCTCAAATCCTCTCAAGAACACTCAAAAATTCTGAATTTTGGGCAGCAAGTTTCAAGACTTTTAAGTGAGTTTTAGCTCACTTCTTTACTCATTTCTTCCTTGTTTCTTTTTTCATCTTACTTTGATAACCTCTAGGAAGGTTTTCACAAGTTTGCCATGGCAAACTAAATTGAAACCTCACCATATTTGAGGTCCAAAGTGGGATTAAATTCTGTTTTGTACAAAGTTCTTGTATCTTCTTTTCTTTACTAAACTTGGTGAAATCTTGTACCCACCAAGCTCACAACTTAGTTCATAGTTGTGAATTTATGTTGAGGCTGATTTCCATCAAGTTGTGAGTTCAAAAACTCTTTACGTTAAGTTCATACATGTTATATTCAATTGTTGAAAACATTCACGATTCATCATCTTCCATATGGTTGAACTTGTGTCTTGAAAAAATTGTAGGCCGTGGGAACTTTGGCTTTCCAACCTAGTTCCACTACCACACTTCTAAACCTTGTGTATGAACACTGAAGTAGCTTTCTAGTTTCAAAGTAACATAACCCCGTCTAGCCTCCAACACTTAGTTAACTCTTTCCATGTTGTGGTGGTTCACCCGGGTTAGGTCTTACTTGGCTACTTGATAATGTATTAGTTAGTTATTTATTTCTTGTCATTCATGACCTTTCAAATCATCCTTGTGATGATTTGTGTAGTGGTGAATCATACAATGAGGTTAATCCTCCATGCTTGACTTACATGATAATCTATGAAACTAATGATGTACTTAGCTTAGGTTCTTTTGAGAAGAAAATTTTATTGAGAATAAAAAGAATAAAAGGGTACAATTGTAAAACATTAAATAGTTTTTTTTCTCATCTCATTTATTATTATTATTATGTTTGACTAATTAATTAGTTATTAAGACTATAATCCTCCACACTAAATATTTTTGCCTACACACATCAAAAGTTATCCTACACATTTCGAAATTTATCCTGCACAGATTGAAATTTATCCTACACAACTCGTAATTTATCCTACACGCCTCGTATTTATCCTACACTATAAATGAATTTTTATTTTTATTTTTTGTGAAAAATATATATCTTAAAAATAAGTTACAAATTTAATATAGTTAGTTATTAAAGATGAAACTACCAATTAATGATGTATGTAAGTTTACTAATATACCCTTATAGTTACATTAAGTAGAAATATTAAATGAAGTCTAATAAAGCGTTCCTATTGGTTGAAATTTCTTCTTTTTTCTTCTTACAAAGAATTTCTTCTCATTTGAACCCTCCACTATATATATATAGGACAAAGATCCATTAGGAACCACCCTTTATTGAGAGAACCGCGAGAACCAGTGTGAACACAAATAGTAATACCTAAAAAAATCTAAAAAACACCTAAATTTTTTTTTTTACTAATTTTTTTTGTAAAAATCGCTATATTTTGTTTACAATAAAAAAAATTTCAAAAAAAAAAAAAAATCGAGTCACAGTTGTCAATGCACATGTGCATTTGTATCATTTCTTTGACAAATTCCGTAATTCATTACAAATATTAGACAATTGCACTTTCATTTACACTACCACGTGTAATACACGACTTTTTACGTTACCAATATTAGAAATGCATATGTGCATCTATATGTATCAACATGAAATAATGTGTGTTGGTACACTACTTTCTCTTTCATCTATCATTCCATCCATAATACACAAGCATGCACATGTGCATTTTTGTCATTTATTTGACAAATTCCGTAATTCATTACACATATTAGACAATTGCACTTTTATTTACACTACCATATGTAATACATTACATTTTACATTACCAATATTAGAAATGCACATGTGCATTTATATGTATCAACATGAAATAAGGTGTTTGGTACACTACTTTGAATACACTTTCCCTTTCATCTATCATACCATCCATAATACACTACCATTACCTCCTACCATCCATAATACAATACCATTACCTCCTACCATCCATCATACAATACCATTACCGATATTTTCACTTTATTACATGTATGTAAACACCATTTATACCATCCAATCAACATATTACATCATAAATTGACAACTATAACCAAACCATCAACCACTAGATATAACTAACCAAAAAACACGTATATGGGCCTACTTCTCCATTCAAAATCACAAACCTTTTGTACCAAAACACGTTATATCATGGTTATACCTAATGATGTACATGTGCATTTTGAATATTGGTAATGTAAAAAGTAGTGTATTACTAATGGTATTGTAAATTAAAGTGTACATGTGGATAGATATCTGTTACTCGAAAAAAAATGTTTTTTTTAATTGTAACGAAATATAGCGATTTTTTGAAAAAAAATATTAAAAAAAAAATAGAGTGTTTTTTTTTTTATTTTTTTTAGAATTTATTTTGTGTTCACATTGGTTCTCGCGGTTCTCGCAATAAGGGTGGTTCTCGCATGAACCTTACCCTATATATATATATATATATATATATATATATGAACATGGCTGAATTTATGTTGATAATCAGGTTATGGTTATTGTAAGTCCAGAAACTGTCAATCGGATATCACGATCACAATCAAAGTGTGGAAAACTTATGAAAGTGACAAGAACAAGAACAATCGAACTGATTAGATTACACACGAGTATGAAACTCGTCTGGTACAACTAACACTAAACTCGAAATTGTCAAGAAGAACATAAATATGAATAGCCACTCTAATTTGTCTCTAATGTGCTAACCCTAACAATGAACTAAACATGTCATTATATAGGGTCTACCAAGAATTCGGCCCACATGGCCTAACCCAAGCCCAAAACGTTTAATTAGCCCACATGGCTTATCCCAATACTATCTAACCCACTAGAAAACTAAGCCTAATAGCTTGTAATTGTGTTTGATAAAGATAAGCGTAAACCTACTCAATTATATGGCCTTACAATATCCCCCTAGGTTTATGCTGTCATTATCAAACTGTTGTCTATCTCATGTCTCTATGGGAAGATACTTCATCTTTTCATCTTCAAACTTGGGCCTTTTTTTCTTCTTGATCATGACCAGCTTTGCTTGAAAATCTTGTTGAAAAGAATGCAAGAGGAGGATTCTCAGCAACTCATTTTTTTGTCAATGTCTTCTCTTTCAGGCAGGTTCACTGGTACTTCTTCAAATCTACTATCATTGTCAGATGATGACTCGTAACTGGTTCTTCTAACTCAGGCACATCTTGTTGTTGTGATGCTTCATTCTATGTTAGCAGCCACATCTCAATCTTTAACAACCCATGTTTCTTGATTTAAATCAATTTCTACACATGCTCAAAAATTCATAAGCAAACATTTCCAAACAACAGAGGGAAATACCACATGAACACTTGGTACATCCTATCCAAGTATTTGTACTCAGATTTCACAATTCAAATTTCTTTCAACTTATGATGATCAATCAAATCTTCAATAACAATTAAATTTTTAATAAAACAAATAGAAACTCTATTTTTTGGATTTTTGATTTTATAAAACTAAGACACTATTTTTTGAATTTTTATTTTTAAATCTAACAATATAAACTGAAAAAGAAATAAACAAAGAAACTAATATACAATTACAATTGCAATGGGATCAAATCACAGTGTTTCAGGCCAGACTACACTTATCAACACTATTTAACTTTGGGTGATCCAAGCGATTGCCGGTATGTTTGTACATCTAAACTTATCTCCTTAGGCCTTTTTCATATAATGGTCTTCAACTGATTTATTATGTTTTGGTTTATTTAATATGAACACCCAAATAAATAACAATCAAATCCTGGAATTTTAATCAGAACACTCTATCATGCATGCAGTTTCCCTACCACATATTTTCACAAGCCTGTTCTAGGATTCTGAAACCTTGACTGGGACTGGGTTGAGAAGAGAACAGAATAGATCATTAGCAGAGATGGATATAATATACAGATCAAATGAGTTTTCTCGGTATGATATAGGTTTTTGGGTTTCTTTTGGGCACTAGAGGGCATCTTTCGGGTGTAATTGATCTATAGCGCGACAATGTACAGCTAGGTCTTTGCTCACACAAACCAGAAGCTGACATTGCCTAGCACCTCCAGGTCTTTGCTCACGCAAAACAGAGGAGATACATGAGGTGGTCAGAAAAGATTTAAGAACTAGAACAAAATTGTGTGTATCAGGACGTCACACACGTATTCAAATAGTCATGTCCTAATTCCAAGTGACGTTCTTTCCTGAGGTCATAGAGTAATTTAGTGTTCTGCACAGAACTAGTCAAAGTGTCCAGCCATCAGGATAAAGCCTACCAACATATCGCTCTAGAGTCAGACCATTTCAATATTGGTCTTACATGAGTCTGCCTTAATCCACATAGTGAAAATTCATTTCATTTCCCATGTATGCAACAAAATATTTTTGATTTTTCTGTTTTTCGAATGTTTTTGTTTTTTCTCATTTTCTCATCATTTTTATTTTAAATATATTTACAGATAGATATCCCCCTAAATTTGTGCTTAAATCTTATGCACAAATTTACCTAATAACGAAAACGTATGTACAAAGGATAAACGCAAGAAAATGACAATACTTTTGTTGTTTTTGCCTAACCGTTCAGTCATTAGATTTAAGACTAATCAATATCAAAATTAGAACATGAAATTCAAATTTGTAGCTTTTCGCTGATCTTGTCTCACCTCTCTTATATCCTTCATTTGAAACATATCAACTGTAAAGAATTAAAACTTTTTGTAACAGTGAAATGTTACCCGTTATGGAACAACCGCTATCAACATCCAAAGGTTTTCAATAGCTCCTCCTTGGTTGTCCCTGAAAAGCAAGGAGATTAGTAAGACATTGGTACTGAGGCCATAGTGGTCCTGGGTTGTCCTGAAGCATCAACATAAGACACTTCTCGCAAGCACATGTCCCCTTTTGTTTCAGAGATTGGTGATGTAGCTACTTTAGGTTTTTCTTTTAAAACTTGTTTAGGCTTTTCTAATTTCTTAGGTGCATTGGGCAAAACTGTTTACTTTTCAACCTTATTGCCAAAACTTGTTTAGGTTTCAAAGCTTGTTTTCTTTTTGATTTTGCGTCACCCCCATCAGAAGGTTTAACCTTGGGATGCTTATTCATCATTGCCTTAGGCTTTTCAACCTTAATTGGCTTAGAATAAGATCTATCCCTTGGTGTAACCCTTTGATGCTGTGTATAATAAGGCACACAGGGACGATGTGTGCAATTTCGTGTAATGTGTCAGGGTATGCCGCAGTTGTAGCATGTTTGCTTCTTCACATAATGAGCATATCCCCATCCATTATACCCAACTGACGATGAATTTAAGTTATATGATATGTTGGATGATTTGTTTGCAGACTGTTCAGACTTTATGCCCTACTTCTTATGACTCTATTTACAACAGTTAGTACATTCACTGGATTTAGCATTTTCATTTCTAACTGTTGGCTTTGGAAGCACATATTTATTTGAAGGGTCTCACAAAGCTGCCTCAGAAACAGCCTTTCTCACATATGGAGGAGCATCAACAGACAAATTTGATGTTTTTAAACAAACATCGTCCGCTTTTTGGCAAACAATATCATCCCCCTCATCCCAATCCTCTACTTTTACCTCATCTGCACATGAAGTAGAAGCATCAGTAACATTCACACAATTAAACTCAGGAACTGGCCTTGTTGTTTCAATTTCAGACGTTGTGGGCCCAGTAACTGTTTCACTACTTGATTCAGCTAAACCACATGAGTTACATTCCTTTTGTAGTAACTCTGCTGAATCCTCTGGTATTGATTCAGCTGCTCCAGAGAACTCACAACTGGATTCACTAGACTTAACTGTTTCCAATTTCTCAGAATCAGCTGCTTCAGGTGATTCACATTTGGAGTCAAATGGAGCAACTGGCTCAGTTGGTTTATTAGCCGATTCTTCATTTTTCTCAAAACTCAATGTCTTTGTTTGTTTAGAGACATTTTCTGATTTAACAAAAACAGGTGCAGTCTTTGATTCAGTTGTTTTTGTTTCATTCCTTTTTGGTTTTGAGATTTTAACTTTTGTGGATTTTACCGGCTCAATCTTGACATCACTGGGTTTTCCACACTCCATGTCAGGCATGTTAGCAATCTCCTCTTCTGTCATAGGAATAGAGGTGTGATATGCTTTAAAATATACATATTTTTATATAAATATTTCCTACACTTTGAATAGTTTGAGGTTAGTTTTACTGCTAAGACTATGGGGTATGGGGCTTGGGTTGGGGCGTGGGTTGGCTGAAAACGCCCAAGCCACCACCCCGGGTGGGCTTGGGTTGGGGCGTGGCCCAAGGGGCGGGAGTTTGAAGCCGGGCATGGGGCGGGTCTAGCAAGGTGACATGGCGGGCTCTGAATGGCCAAACCAAACTAGCCGTTGGCTAGCCGTTGGCCAACGGCTATGTTAAAAAAAATTATTTTTTCACTATAAAAGTCACACTTTTATTCCTTTTTTTTACCACATTCAACCACAATACACTCCACATCTTCTATAATTATCTCTATTCTCATTCTACAAAACGAAAAATACATCCTCATAATCGTGGTTATGACCCGAACAACCCGTTTGCATTCCAAGAAAATAATCCTAGCCCACCACCCAATCGTCCAATGCCTCGTCCATTTTTAATACACTCCCCTATGCCCGATATGGTGAGTTATGCATCGTATATCGGGAATCGTGTGTTTACCAACTTCCCACACACCGACGATTCTATACCTAGCCCGTTTCAACAAACGCCCATCAACCATTCACCAACCTCCATCAACCTTTCCAAAACCGAAACCGTCCCCGAAACTCAACCACCCAACGATGGTCCTTCCGCCTCAATAGTTCCCAAAAAGAGAAGTCATAAGAAAAAAAACCGAGGCGGAGAAAGCACTTGAAACATTCAAACGAAAACAACAAAAATGGGTCGTTAATGAAGAACTTGCATTGGCGAGGGCTTGGTTTCAACAATCTCTACATCCAACTTTAGGTATTCTTAAATATTTTGTAGCCCTTATTTTTTATATAACTTTGTAATATATTAATTTTTTTTTTATTAAAATAGGAAATTCTCAACATCGAACCCATTTGTGGGAAGCGGTTAGTAAAGCATTCCATGAAGAAATGGGAAGGGAGGCTTATCGTAAAAACGATAGCTTATCCTCGAAGTGGAGCGAGATAAGCGGCCAACTTACAAAATTTAGTGGTTTTTTAAATAAAGCAAAGCAAAACCCAAAAAGTGGTGAAACCGAAGCCGACATTGTGACAAATGCATTGGTTACATTCAAAACAAATGTGGGGAGCGACTTCCGTTTCATGCATTGTTGGGAGATTTGTAAGTTCCATCCAAAGTGGGCGAATATCCCCAGTGGTAGCGAAACGAACACGTCTTCCAAAAGGTCAAGGGCCTCGTCCCAAGCCCAAACTGATGCACGAGATCAAGAGTTTGAGGACCTTTTGGATGATTCGCCAAACCGGCCTGAATATGGAAGAGATGCCGCAAAAAGGCGCGCTCAAAAATAAAGATCGGGTACGGCATCGCCTTCAGTTGGGAGTTCGGGCTCGCGTAGGGGAATATACAGCGACCAGTTGGATGACATTGCATGCAAGTTAGATACATTCAACGTATTCCAACAACAAAGGGCCGAACTTCGAAAGAGCAAAGAAGCTAGAGATGCCCTGAAACAAAAACGAGATGATTTAAAATTTCTATCCCAGCCCATTGATCACCTAGAGGGTGACGAGTTTGCAACTAATCTTGGAGATGAGAGAAGAGATAAAGAACAAATATAAGCGTTAGGAATTTTTTTTATGTAATTTTCTTTATTTAAAAATATTAAAAAAATTAAATTTGTTGTTTTAAAAAATATCCAAATAGCGGTTTGGGCTGGCCACGCCCCAAACCCCCGCCCCACCATACCGTCTTCAATGTGGGTCAGCCCAGCGAAGCGCCCCCCCCCCCCCCCCAAGCCACGTGTCAACCCATGCCCCAAACCCCCGCCCCACCATACCCCACGGTCTAAATGGTTCGTATTTGGATTTTATGGGTTTTAAAGGAAAACGAGCAAACCGATTAAATTTATGTTTAAAAAAGAAAGAGTTATTGTGAAAATAAATTTGCAATTTGGAAAATCATGTTTATCATTTTTAGTTGCAATTTATTATAGTAATCTTGTAATCAATATTAATTAATGAGGCATTTAATTTATTTTGTTAACTGGTTTCTACTTTATACGTAGATTACAAACTTAATTAAAAAGTAGTTGTAATTTGGTCAGAAACAAAATTGGTTTGAGATTCTTGTGTACCATAGATTCAAATAAAAGGCCACGAAGGGTTAAAGTTTATGTGAGGATGGCTGCTAAAAGACCAAATTAGCCCTAAAAGTTCAAGATTTTAACATCCAAATACCACCACCTGATTTTTCTTGTTTGATTGGGCCGATGGAGTATTAAGATGAGGCTGGCCCATATGTTGTTTAGTGATCTGCCAAATTCCATTACGATTCATTTAACAGGCCAAGTTGGCGAGAAATTGTATGGGCCTCAAATTACAATATCGTAGGTTTTTTTTAAGGAGGAGGTCAGAATTAAATAAGGGGATGGCTTCAATTTTAGTAGGTGGAGTTCGATCAACAGAAAGAAAGAAAAAGAAAGAAAGGTTATTGGTCAAGAAGAAAAAAAAAAAAAAAAAAGTTGATTGGTTCGAGGGTTCAAGCTGCGATTAAGATTCTCGTTCGGGTTTGCAATTTATTAGTGTTCAGTTTTAATAACTTTGTGTTTTTTTTAACTTGATACTATGGATAGTTTATTAATTCAGACTTGTTTCTTTTTAATTGTTATGTTTCTTGGCTAATCTCTTATACTACCTAGGCCTAGATGATCTATTATTTAATGTTTTGAGTATTCGGTTTTGACTAATAATTAAATTGGGATGATTTACATATTCCAGTTTTGTGATTGTTTATGAATTTGTGTGCTTGTCTTGGTTGTGATTGGTTGTTTGGTTAGGTGATCTTGTTAGTCTAGTCTGGAACTATTTAGATCATTATAGGTTCGTTAATCTATTAGGTTTTCGGTCTAGAGCTTGAGATTAGAGATAATTCAAGTTTAACTAAATTAATTAAAATTAACTGAGTATAGTGTGCATCCTTTTCTGGCAACTCTAGGGACGAGTCAATATTGCTAGGTTATTAGCTAGGCGTTGTTTGGTAATTTGGGTGGCCGATAGCTCGGGTCTGGCTACTTATTCGCGTTTAGGGTTTCCTAGGTTTTTAGTTATTTACAGGTTTAGCTTCATGATTAGAGGATTTTAGCACCATAGTTGTTATTAATCTGACAGTCGTGGGATTCGGTGTCGATAGCTGGAGTCGTTTCCAATTTAGCACTTCATCACTTTGTTCCATCTTCTATTTTAGTTGGTCATCCTTAGCGGGAGGTTTTCTGAGTAGATTCGGAGCTTTAGCCATTAGTCAGGACTAGAGGTCATAGGTTGGTCATAGGGATTCGAAGACTGGGCAGTTCTTTCTCATCATTGTCTGCTTCCAATCAATTCACCATCTAGCTTGCTTTCTCTGTTCTCTTGTTTACTCGCTTTAGTAGAGTTAGAAAAATCCAAAAAAAACATAAATTAAACAAGTTAAGTAATTAATTGAGTCAGAGTCTGGGTAGCGTCGTTAGTGTCTCGTGGGTTCGATACTCATACTTCATTAGGCTTTACTACGTACGATAGGTACACTTGCCTGTCAGTGGTCTATCATTTAGAGAGTCTTAGTTTATAAATTTAAATCTAGGGTGTCTAGATTAGGTTAGTTTTTATAGTCCGCATTCAGTACATCAAGGTGTAATTGTGATTGTATGGTGGATGTATGAATACAAATCCCAATCCCTTATTCCTAACTTCTTTCTTACTGTAGTGTAACTGCTTATTTATCATATTCTCAACTTTTTCACTTGACACATCAAACTTTTTAAAATTAAATTCAGTATTTTCAAAAGTTGATTTTAGATTATCAAGTTCAGCAGTTAGTTTTTTCAAAAAGTTCTTTAAAGTGGAGATGCCTACATCTTCGGCACTCAAATCCTTATGCAACTGTCGGATATCACACTTTTGTGCATCCACCATGTCCTTATATCCGTTGATTTTCTTTTTAATATGATATAAGTCAGATTTGGATATTTACAGTTGCATAGTCAATGAGTTGGCCTATTCTTTATACCCGCTTACCTTCTCTCTATAGGCAGTAGTTCAACAAATATTATCTACACATACCACAGCAGGAGTAGGAGTGAAGTCATGAATCTAATAACCTGCACATCAACCTGATTATGAATTCGGCGATAAATCAGCAGAATTGGACGAGCAAACTGCAACAGGTAGTGGAGCAGTAAGAACAGTAGGAGCAGGAGTGGACGAGCAAACTGTAGCAGATGTGTTGCATTAAGCCTTCTGCTTGTCAGTCGTATCATATGATATGATGAGTGAGATCAGCTCACCCGGCTTCATTCTGTAACAGTTGGCTGTCAATACTATCTGATTAACATTTCTAAACCAACTACACTTTTCCTGATCTGGAATGCCTTTTAGAGCATCGAGAAGCTTTCTGTTGCTCACATGAGTAGACACCGCAATCTCTGTCATCTCCATTTCAGAGAGCAATTCAGCAAACCAGCCCGTAAGTGCTTCTATAGATTCACTAGCTGAGTATCTGAATCCTTAAGTTTCTTCTCAACCACCTCTCTCTGAGAAGACATTTTTAAGATTCTAAGATGTGATCCCCCGGAAATGTGCGTTTTACCGAACCGGACTGTTAAAACCGTATGAAAACTGACCGAAAACAATTTTTACCAAATTGTACCGTTAGATTCTATAACAACTCTCCCGAAACCCTTAAACATGTCCCTTTACGCCTTAAAATACACCCCGTATACGAAAAACGGCCCTAAATACCTTTAATTTTACAAAAATAAAAACAAATATATATACTCACTCGCGGGGCGCGACAGAGCCAAGGAAGGCTGTCGCGGGCCGCGACCCCCTTGACACCAGGCCGTACCCTATGCGGACACGTGTCCCCACTCGTGTCAAAGCTATCTCGTGACTGGTGATCGATGTCGTAAGGTCGGTCAAAAATATAAGTAAAGTGTCCTATTCACCTTTTACTAGTAAAGGGTAAGTAGGGTGTCGAATCCACGAGGAATCAGTGGAAAGTATGAAAGCTCGTTGTTTTAATTATCATCTATTTCTAAACTAATTGCTTTTTGCAGTTTTAAGAATGATTGAGAAAACAAATATAAATTAGAGTTGTAAACAATTGTGAGAAAAGGGACCAATCTCCGGGTTTTCTGGTTATGCAGAAAATCAGGTTACTTAGTTACTACCAGTTGGAAATCACATAGACATGATTTGAAAACTTGTTTTGATAAATAATTAACGGACAATATATTTGATTGCAATGATCCACGATCGAAA
>JARYGA010014962.1:0-85753 GCA_030545235.1 Helianthus tuberosus
ACCCGAACCGAAAATCTTGTCATACATATGAACCCGAAACTACTTCAAAATCACATCAAGATGACATGCTAAAAACCGAAACTTTCATAAAAAAATTCACACATCATGATCAATCAAGAAACACCCACACATAAACTCAATACCCATTGATGTAGAAACAATTTGAATCAAAATTCTTTGAGTGGTAAACAGATTCGATTCAAGATTCTTATGATTCACGGATAATCAATCTTTCATTGCACACAACCACATCAAAATCATCATGTACCACTTAAACTTGTTGTTGGATATGAAGCCTTATTCAGCTTGTGAATGGGTTAAGACAGCTAAAATTTAAAAAAAAAAAGACGATATTAATTCCTTATCTATATGCTGCTAGTCGAGTTTATCCAATTAGTCCCACTGAATTATCTATTATGCTGCTAGTCAAGTTAATCCTGGCTTAATATTGGGAATCCTTACCGGCACGATTTATTTTAATTCTTTAAATGGTTGCAGATTAACAAACACATGCCGATTGAATATTTGTATAAAATAAACTGTGGCGAAAGCAAACCAAGTTTCAAGAACTATTCAAACAAAAACGGTTCCTAACCTTGATTGTTCCCCCATAAATCATCATACTGGGCCGATTCAGTCACCTCAATGCCATTATGGTACCTGACATCTGAAAAAGAAGATGTTTATAAAAAAATCAGATTAGTAAATAGTAACTAAAAAGTCATCAGAAACTTACAATGATTCATAAACTCTTTATGTAAAATCTCATATATAATCCAATCATACTCGTGTAATCATTGCCGAACACCGATAAAGCTTAGATATGAAAATGTCAATGTCAATAATATTTGAAACTCACTTTCTTGACAAATTTGAAGAGGTGGCGGTGGTCGGTGGATATCTCTTTGCAGGTCTTCAGGCAAATTCTCCATTAGCACTTCTTCATTAACCCCTTGTGTAGCAGCCCATTGATAACGCTCCGAGTCTCAAACTTTTCTGCACACTGTAATCATTAGATAGTCATATTTCAAGCCAAAAACATCAAAGCTAAACTAATGGAAAATAAGAGTCTTACCATCACTTATTGTATATCATTTAATAGGCAACAGATTATAATATCAAGAGTTAATTACACCAATAGTCCTTGTGGTTTGTAATCACACCTTTTCATTTTAAGATTCTATAATAACGATGCTTGATATCATAATAACGATTCTATAATAACGTTGCTTGATATCATTTTCAGTTAGTGTCATACTTTGTAAACCGACTTTCAACTCAACAATATTTATCTTCCCTTTTTTGCAAGTATCCATCAAATCAAATCATTGTTTTATTCCCCCACTTCCTTAGTAGATAAATGCTCAATACTCACCTGCAACTATTACCATCTTAAAAAAAATTTAGTATAGCACCAACCAACACAAAATTAAAAATAAAAATAAGCCGAAAGAAAACCAATGTTAAAATTACCCTTAATACTCTTTTCTTGAACTTCTTCATTACAAAGAACTGTTTGAGTCTTGCTTTAACGGTTTCCCTTCAAGAAACATTTGGATATTATTTTGGTGTTTTGTATCCATGGATGATCTTTAATAAGAATAAAAAAAATCATGAAGTATTTCTAAAAATTATAAGGAAAAAATAACAAACAATCATCAGATAGTAGATGTTCCATTTTAAATATTTACTTATAAATGGGGTTATTTTTTTTCTTTAACTAATGAATAATAGCTTAAAGGAAACATATAGAAAGTCTCCTAAAGTGTTTATAATGCATATAACGTAATATATTCATCACATCAAGTGCTTTAAGGTTAGGATTAAAACCAAATGACACTACCAACAAATATTAAAGGAACACATAACCAAATTCCTAAGAACATGTAATAATGAATTGTTAACGTAACAAAAAGGCGCTATTTGACACTTCAAATTAATATCAAAGATCTTGACTTGTTTTTTTACGGTGGGATTAACATACATTTTGCTAAATAACAAACAATAGCGAGAAGGTAAAAGGTAAATGTACTGGTTGTTGCAGCTGGGCCGCTTCTTTCACAGCTGCATCCCTAGCAGCTCTTGTAGCCTGAATTGCCTGATCCTACATTTTAATAATTATCTCTTTGTTATGGTCAAAGCATCAGTAAGCACAATATGATAAATGCTTAAAAAATGTAACTTTTATATTAGTGGAAACAGATATGAGATGTTACTTAAGCTTACCTATCATAGTTTTCAACCTCCAAAATAGTGTGTTCCATGTCAAGTCGCCCAAGAAATCAAGGTTAGTTAGTAAGTGTGGAAGCTACCCAAAAATTTCTATAGAACCGGGGGGTCGAAAACCTATATACCCAAAAATTTCTATACGGAAGCTACATATATAACACTACTGAGTGAAAAGTTCGGGGGGTCGGGCGCCCCCCGGCCCCTTCTAACATGCGCCACTGATTTAAATTACATATAAAATAAATGTAAAAAAGACAACATATAGCTACCCAAACATAATAGAAAAGTAAGCAAGGATGATATATACGATCCAGATAGATTGTTGACCCAAATCCTCAACCGGATCCCGCGTCCAAAAGAAAGAAGAGTATTTAGAATGATTCCCCCCAAATTCACCATCTACCTACACCATAACATGCCATATCAGCAAAAAAGCTCCACCATCACAAGCCACATGGCCCAAATCATCTCATTTATTAATATATATATATATATAGATATAGATACATTCATGTTACCTGATCAAGAGAATAGGCAGTATGCATTTGAAGAATTCTAATATATGCAATCTTCATGCTCTCTACATGTGGCTCAGCATAAACCTTTAAACGGAAAACATTAACCAGGAGTTTATTGCAAAGAAAATGTCAATGTACAAAAGTGGAGCTCACCTCAAAATATATAAAATGTATATAACTTTTATACAAAGCTTTGTGGTTCTTATATTCTTGGTAAGTGACCTATATTTTTGAAACATCATTGGATCCGACCCGCGGTATTCAAACTATTATGTCGACCTCCACCCATCATGTTAATCGGAAACCAAACAATCAAAACCGTTTTCTAATCATAAAAATAGTGATGTGGCTTTTTTAGTTAAAGATTTTAATTAAAAATGACTTTTTTATTTAATTTTAGAAAAGGAACAGTAACTTGTTAATCGGAAACCAAACAATCGATTGAATCATCTTATTTTCATCATGTTGTAAACCAATCAATGGAATAATCTATGTAATTCAAGTATTCTTTCTCGAAACTAAAAAGTCCAAAATAATGCATACATATTGTGAATTAAACACTAAAAATTTAAAAGTGAATCAAACACTCCCTTAAAATTATAATTAATAACCAGATTGTAAATAATAATTTAATATAGCATATTATTTTACACACTCTTTTGACATTGTGGTTCAAACACCTGCAACACTGATTCAAAAGTCAAAATTCAAAAAAAAAAAAGAAAAACTGTTTTACCAGGCTTCAAAGAATGCGGAAAAAACATATAAAGGGAGATTCACCGAGTTTTCTCAAAGGCAAGTCTTGTTCTTCAAACTTTAAGGAACTAATTATATTTGTAATTTGATTGTAGTAGCAAAATTATATCGGAAAATAACACTTGACCTTTAAAAAAAATCCTTTCACCATAATGACTGTCTTCCACTACCATAAACCATAACAAAGTGAACCCCTCGGTGTTTAACAAAGATTGATTACGTTAACAATAAAAATCATAGAAAGAACGAAATTAACAGCATACCTTCAATTCTCAATGATGAATCAGTGTAAACAAATGTAGCAGATTGAGATTTTGGGATTTAGGGTTTTTTTTTTGAAAATGTGGCATTGATTTGTCGTTGTGTGGGAAAGGATATATAAGATCTGATTATACCTATTAACCAAAACCTTTTATAACCTAATCGATCGAATAATAGATGTCAGATCTTCAAGCAAGTTCGAATTCCGACCGACAACATTTACCATGGATGACTGGATCTGGTTCGATGAACACCAGACCTGTTGTAAACCGCCGCGGATGACTGGATCTGGTTCGATGCCAGCAACCACATCACAATACCTTCAGAAATTTCATTCACGATGAACATATATGAACAATAAAGACCCTAAATAAGAACGTATAAAAAAGCAAACCTTTAACCACACGAAGGATCGATGGACTGGATCTGATGATTTTATTCGCAGTCAGGGTTTCAGAAGGAGCACGATGCCGTGAGAGCAGTTAGGGTTTCAGAAAGAGCACTGGTATAAGGATTGAATGGCGTGAGAAGGAAGAATAAGAAAAAAAAAAGAATATAAAGTACCCAAAGTCCGACCCGAGTTATTCCGGATCCCGCGTCCCGAATAAAAAAGGTGGAATTTTTTTGGAGCCAAAACCAATTTCAAGAAGCCCTATGGTGATGCCACCTCATTTCTCAAGCCCTCATAACATGACACCTAAGCCCTTATTTATCATGTTTATATATATATATAGATAGGTTTCTATATTCTAACTATTAATTTATAAAATAACATGTGATCATTTAGCATTCTCTCCCGAGCTCTTGATCTTGAACCATGTAAATCCATTCGTGAGCTTTACCTAAGGCAACACAATGCTACCAATTAGTATAAAAAGTACTTAATATCTTATAAGGACATAACATACGAGACCCAACGTCAAAACATGAAAAATCCTAACATTTAACCAACCCGACGTAGACTAACGGTGGTCAACGTAGTCTACGCTCGACCAACGTACTTGCCATCGTACAACAGTGACGTTCAGTGTACAAACTACATGCAATGTAACCTATGCTCGCTACAGGTCTACACTCCAAAATTCCCTTTTCTTTTTCCAGCTTTAAAATCCGTCTGTACAATCATGGGTTTTCTATACCTGCTTCTAATCAACATAATCGCAACACATGAATTTAAAGCAATAATCTAATTCACAAACTCAACTTAATTACGCCACAAAAACGATTAAAGCATGAATCCCATTAGTAAACCTTTCTATTTTAACCATACTAATGGGTTAAAATTCTAGTTACCGCCTAGTTATTGCAAGATTTTTATCTAACACATCAAAGCATACTATTTTAATTTAACTAATTACCAACAATCAACAAGCATATCAGTTCATATTACCCAAACCTGGTTGTTGACAACATTTAACTATAAGACTGATCGGTGTGGGGGACGCCCCCAGTGCAGTGCCGCGCTTGCACACCGTGCCCCTCGGGGCGTCCCCGTCCTCTC
The DNA here is from genome assembly GCA_030545235.1 of Helianthus tuberosus. Classification (NCBI taxonomy): domain Eukaryota; kingdom Viridiplantae; phylum Streptophyta; class Magnoliopsida; order Asterales; family Asteraceae; genus Helianthus; species Helianthus tuberosus. The sequence continues at coordinate 5,266 of JARYGA010014962.1, forward strand.
CGTCTCCATCTCAATGCTCAAGCCACTAATAAAAAATTATTTTATTTATATATTTATATATTACAGAACTTTCAGAACCACTAATAAACAATTATTTTATTTATATATTTTTATATTTAACATTATTTAAGGATATATTATATGTATTTTTAGGATTACATATATGAAAAACCAAATTATTTATATGTAATAACTAATTTACATATGTGTAAAGAAACTAATTTACATATGTGTAAATGAACCAATTTACGTATATGTAATTATAAAATTACATATGACTAAATGATAAAACTAATCTTAACACACATGGAATCATAATAAATGGTAAAGATGAGAGAGATGACAAAGAAGAACGAGGTGGTTTTAGTGGTCGAGTCAAGGCGGTGGTGGGTTTAGGTTGGAGGTGGTGCGGCGGTGGTGGGTTCAGATTGGATGTAACAACTCTCAAAAAGATCCCAAAAGTAATCAAAACCCCGAACACGTGCTGACGTGTTGCTATGTGTCGCCACGTGGCAAGCCTTCGTGGCTGACTAGGTTGACCTAGGCCTAGTTTGCCTCTTCGCGTGTGTTGGTGCACCTTTTGTGTCTGTAACTTGTCTTTACGTCTATGTTGTAATTATACGGTCTTTTAATGATTATCGAGTCTGTATTCGCCGTCGACCTTAGTTGGATATCCTCCTATCTATCTAAGTGTCCGACAAAGTTTGTCTCGTTCGTTATGTATGTCAAATGAACAATGCATGTTGCATGTGATCTGTTATGTTTATTTGTGTGTTTGTTTGTTGTTGCTGCAAACAGTCTGTTTGCAGCAAACATGACAACAATTGCAGCCTTCGACGAAACCCCAGGTTTCATCGAGACCACCATGACGAAACCCCCAATATGTTACAAACCCAAGGTTTCGTCGTGATGGATGACGAAACTCCTAGAGTTTCGTCGTCCAAGAGGTTTCGTCAGGCCCAAACAAGGTTTCGTCGGGCCCAATCCAGGTTTCGTCGAGTTATGGGCCCAGGCTGCTATATAAACACCTCATAGTTTCACTTTGAAACCATGAGAGCATACCCTGTGAAAGTCTACTGTCAAACTTTGTGTGTATCAGTTTGATCTTTGTTCTCATCCCGTTAATCAATTGATTGTGTTTCATTGATTATATCGCATTGTTTCTATCTGTGTTTGATTTGGCATAGTCACGAGGATTCCGCACTGGTGACCGTGTTTGTGATAAACAAGTGATTCGGTTTCGTATTCGATCCTCAGATCCGGGACCTACAAGTGGTATCAGAGCATTGGCTCTTATCCTTGTTTAAAATCAAACATAGTTCGGTTTTTATCAAGTGTTAAAATTGGTTGTTTATGATTTTCTGAAAACTTTTGTTCTTGAAAAAACTTATAACTTTTCTGGTAAGTTTCCTTAAAATCTGTGTTGATCTTGTTGATTGCTAAAAAGTTTTATCAAAAACCTTGTTAGATTGATTTTTCACGTGATAAACCGGGTTTTTAGTGAAAGTTTTTAAGCAATTTCGTGCTTCGGAAATTTATTTAGTGACCGAAAAGTTCATAAAATCTGGGTTTGTTCTTCATATCTTCAAGTTGTTCATCATATCTTCATGTGTTCTTGAGATATTCATTGTAATTTACAATTCACAATTAAAAGGAAATTGATTAAAATGGATTAAATATTGGTGACCATACTTGTTAGGTAAAAGAGGTATGTTGTGAGTTGAAAACAAGTGTTCTGTGTGTCAGTAGAAAGATAAGATTTCAAAAGAAAATCTCACCAACTTTCACCAACTGTCTGAGACCTTATCCCGACGAAACCTATACGCGACGAAACCCCTTGAGTTTCGTCACAAGGATTTCCGACGAAACCCCTGAGTTTCGCCATAAGGATTGTCGACGAAACCTCTAGAGTTTCGTCAGAGTTGCTTCGACGAAACCTCTGAGTTTCCTGGAGAGAGTTTCGTCGAGATCAATGTTAAATTCAACAGAAGACTTGCAAAAGTGTTTTAACATTGTGTTTTCAAGTGTGTAATCAGGTTTTATCATTCATATATCAAATATGAGTAGTACAGGTCCATGGGATTGGAGTACGGACCCACGACCAGGTCAAGATCAAACCTCGGCAGCCGCATGGTTAAGGAATGTTATGCCTCCACAATCTATAAGTGCAAGTCAATGGGCTTTGGTGTCGAATCAAAATCAAAGCATTCAAAATCTTTTGCTTAGTTAGAGTGAAACGGGCAGCAACAATCGCCCGCCAAAGCTGAATCACATGAATGACTATCCATCATGTTTTCACACATATGTTTTAGGGCAAAACACAGAATTATGGACGTGTTTCACTACTCCATACAACCTTGCCCTCAAAGAAGCAGGATCAAGTGCAGCGGGTTTTGCTCACATGCTTGAAGATGACAAGAAAGCATATGATCTGGAGAAGAAGGCGTATGCTATTCTAACACAAGCTCTCCACAAAGACATCTATCATCAATTCTCTTATTGTACAAGCACAAAAGCTTTATGGGATGGCTTGGTAGTGAGAGGAGAAGGGAATGCGGCGACAAGAAAGACACGCCATGATCTGTTGAAGAAAGAGTTCGAATCATTTCAATTCTTGGAGAATGAAACCCTAAATGATATGACTACTCGTTTTTATCATTTGATTAGTGAAATGTATTCTTATACTGTTCTTGCAACTCAACAGGAAATGGTTGCATGGTTTGCTGATGCTCTACCTCTAAAGTGGAGTCCTTTCATTGAACTTTTAAAGCATACGGGCGTTTTAGATGCTGTCAGTATCTATGAGTTCGTTCAGAAGTTGGAGCATAAGAACGAAGAGGAAATCCGCAAAGCTAAAAGGATAGCACTTCCTCAAAACACATAAATGTATCTGGGAGGTTTTAATCCTATAGCTAGTTCCAGTTCCGTTTAGCAACCGAAGCTACAAACGGCGTTTATGTCAAATACAAGCTCTTTTCCGTTTCCACAATCAGCTCCACCTCAGGTTTTCGATCTGAGTGCCTATCATCCGCCAGCGCATATGATTGCTCAAGCTCATGCTTTTTCTAAACCTCAACTCGATCTGAGTGCCTGGCTACCAAAACCCCAACCTCCACCTCAAGTTACCACTACTCAACCTCAGTTCGATCCAAGTGCTTATATTCCTACCCCATCACAACAACAAGCCCAACCACAACAACAACAGCAACAGCAAGCATGTTATACTAACAATCCTCCACCCTAAAACCCCAACACAGTCAGAGTTGATACTTCAAACCTCTCGAAAGTTAGCATTGAAGTAGCGAAGGAACATATGGAACTCATCAATACAATGGTCAGTGCCTACTGCGGATTGGTCGCATGTCAAATTGGAAACATTAATTTGACCAATGAAGATTATCAACAAATCGACCGTGATGAAATGGAGTTGATGGACATAAAGTGGGCGTTCGCAAGTGCTGTTAGAAGGGCTAAAGATTTTATGACTCGAACAGGAAGAAGTTCTTTGGAAAGCAAAAAGGATATGAAGTACGGTTTCGATAAGGAAGCGGTTACATGTTTTAATTGCGGCGAAAAGGGTCACTTCAAACGTGAGTGCACCCGACAGAGCAGACAAGGAAATCAAAATCCTTTCCGTAATCAGACGAGTACTTCCAATTCCAATCAAGACAATCGTGAAAGAAGGGTGGTAGCGGTGAATAACAACCAGGACCAGTCTGGACCATCAAACACCAATCGAGCATTGACCGTTCAAGCTGATGAAGGGTGTAATTGGTCTGTACAATTTGGGGAAGGTGATCAAGAAGGAGGAGGAACCGCGTGTTATGCAAAAATCATCAATCACATCAAGCACGTTCACAAGGAAGAATTTTCTGAAAGTGGCGATAGTTCAGGTTATACCGGGAGTTCTGATGAAGAAAGTTCTAATTTGGTGGTTATAATTTTGAATCTGATGTGAAGGAAGAAGTTAGTTATGATATTGATGATTTATTGACTGAAGCAGAGGAGTTGAAGTGTCAGAAATCTGTTCTGATCAAGATGGTTGCTGTAGCATCTAAAGAAATGGAGAAGTTCTTCTTTGAAGACGGATCTTTTTCTTATCAGACTGCCTTTATGGCAAATGTCTCAGCTTCTACGAGTCAAGTAAAATCTGAAACTCCTAATATATGTAGTGATTGTGCTGATATGAAACATGGATGTGCTAATTTGAAGCTTGAATCCGAAAAGGTTCATAGTCATACTCAAAGTTTGGTTATTGAGCTGTCTAAGTGCAAAGAGGCAAATATGGCTTTAGCTAGAAATGAAAAGGATTTTAAATCTCTAATTGAAACCTTAAAGAAAAGTGTTTCCGAATTGACCAAAACTGTTTACAATAAACAAATTGGTATTAACAATTACATTAACATCATTGAGGAAACCAAAAAGGAGCTAGTCATTTCCAAATGCGAGCATGATGCAATCAAGCTCAAATTGGAGAGTTATTCTAACTCCCGATATGTGCTTGATCACATCATTGACACTCAACAACTGAAGGGAAACAAGAAAGATGTTGGGTATAAGAAGTGTCCGCCCCCTTTGAAACACAACTATACTCGAATGCCCGATGAAGAGGAAATGCCTCGGTTCGAACCAAGTGTGCCTCTCGATTATGAGGAAGTTACTACTGGATTAGGGTTCAAACCGGACAATTCCTCGGAAGGCTCATCTGATAGGAAAGAAAAGCCATCAGTTACGGAACAACGTCCTCCAATCATTGAGGACTATGATTCGTCTGATGATGAATCAGATGTGAGTGACCAGGATGAATCACTTGATGATACAAAAGGAGTAGAAATTCCAATTGAGATTCATATTCTGTGTGATCCTCCTACTCCTGCTGTGCAACCTGTTACAAAACAAGTGATTAATCCTGTCAAGGAAGTGAAGGAATCTGTGTCTGCCGTTAAGAGTAATAACGTGTTGTATACTTTGGTCGGTGATACTAAAATTTATTCAGACAATGATTTTCCAATTAAAAACGTCAATCCATCTTCGATTGATAAAGTTTTTGAAGATAATACAAGCAAGTTTTTGGGAAAGACGATCCCGGGAGTTACTGTAACTCAATGTGATCCAATTCCAAAGGCTGAAATCAGAAAACAATTTGGAAATAAAAAACAACCGACAAAGAAACAACCTATTGCTTCTAAGGGTAAACAGCCGGTTCAACGAGCTCAAAAGCCTAAAGTTTCTCAATCAAAGTTTGAAACAAAAGGAGCTCGTTACCAGAAGAAAAACAGTGATGTCAAATTTGTAGCATCAGAGGGTACTGATAAAATTGAGACTTTTGAAAATAAATCAAACACTGATTTTGTCCAACAAGTCAAGATTTTAAAACGTAACAGTCAAAACAATTACACTCAACATACAAACGGGTGTGATGAAAAAGCAAGTACCTCAGGTTCTACAGGTTCGACATCTGTTCGCCAATCGGATTCTCCTAAGTTTGTTGAAAGGAGAACTTGTTTTAAGTGTGGGGAGTTTGGACATATCATTAAAAATTGTACAAATACTCCCAGAGAAAAATTTGTTGAGAAAGCACCAGAGAAAAATTTGTTGAGAAAGCACCACCTGAAAAGGATCACCCACAACGTCGTTCTGTTTCACCAAAACATGATAAACGAACTGTTAAGGAACAAAAAACGAAACAACGACGTCAAAATGTTAAGAAAATAGAAAAGGCTTTAAAATATGAAGTCAAATCTGTTGCAAGGGAACCAAGTTCACCACAACCATTAAAACCAGAAGTTTCAAAATCTGTTTACAAAACTCAATCTGGTAAACAAAAACAAACTTGGAAACCTAAAACGGGTGATAGTTCAGGGGGAGCTGTTGTATTTGAAAATCATCAAGAAATCGAGATCACTTTTCGTGATGCTCAGGGACAACCCAAGACCACTAAGGCTTGGGTCCCCATCCTCAACTGATCGTTGGATGATATGTGCAAGATGTTCCAGGGGGAACTGTTAGCAGTCATTGGATTGTTGACAGTGGAGCATCTAGGCACATGACAGGCGACTTACGGCTTCTATATGATGTGAAAAATATTAGAGGAGGCTATGTCGCATTTGCTGGAGACAAAGGCGGATACATCACTGGAAAAGGAATGATCTCCAATGGTGTTGTATGTTTCGATAAGATCAATTATGTTCGTCAAATTGATCACAATCTTCTCAGTGTTTCGCAAATCTGCGATAAGAAGTTCACCATGCATTTCGATGATGCCGGTTGTTATGTGCTGAAACCTGGTTTCAAAATTCCTAAAGAATGGATTCTCTTATCGACTCCAAGAGTTAATGATCTTTATATTCTTGATATGAGCCAAGCGATTACGATATCTGCGCAAGTAACATGTTTTGTCTCAAAAGCCATCGAGAAGGAGTCTATATCTTGGCACAGAAGAATGCGGCACATTCACTTAAGAAAAATGAACCATTTGGTGAAAAATAATCTTGTGAATGGCGTGCCTGTGAGAAGTTTTCATCTACAAGATATCTGTGTTTCGTGCCAGAAAGGGAAGCAAACGAAGAAGTCTCACCCGCTGAAGAAAATCAATACTGTTAGCATGTCTCTCGAGCGTCTTCATATGGACCTCTTTGGACCTATGAAACACAAGACAACATTTGGGGATGCTTATTGTTTGGTAGTTACTGATGACTACTCTAGATTTTCTTAGGTAGCTTTTATGGCACACAAGAGTGAAACTCCTGGAATCCTCAAGGATCTTCTTACAATGTTGGAAAATTTATACACGTTAAAAGTGAAGAGGATCAGAAGCGACAATGGAACTGAGTTCAAAAACCGTGTAATGGATGAGTTCTGTACTTCTAAGGGCATTCTTCATGAATACAGTTCTCGCTATACTCCACAGCAAAACGGTGTCGCTGAGAGGAAGAATCACACGATAATTGAAACTGCAAGAACGGTGTTGGTAGAGTCAAAGCTTCCTGTTCAGTTCTGGGGGGAGGTTGTGTCGACTGCTTGCTACACATTAAACCGAGTTCTTATAGTTAAGAGGCATGGCAAAACTTGTTTTGAACTTCTACAGAAAAGGAAACTGGATCTTTCTTACCTAGAACCTTTTGGCGGTCCATGTACTAAGATTGAGCCGGATGGAAAGTTTGGCGCGAAAGCTATCGAGGGTTTCTTCCTTGGATATGCAACTCCAAATTTTCGTGTATGGAATCTGGCAACCAAAAAGATTGAGCTATGGAGTGAAGTAAGGGTTCAAAGGTATACAAATCCTGTTAGAGCTCCGGGAGATCCTTGGATGTTCGATTATGATGGGCTATTCGACTCCTTTAATCTGCCAACCTTTGACGAAGCATCTGCAGCTGCTCGAATGCTATTTGATAGTGACAACGCTGCTGGCTCGCCATTGGTAAGACCTATTATTGTTAACCCCAAGGTTCTAATTCGGTAAACAACACGGTTCAAAATGAGGTATTTGAAGATGCTACTGATTACAATGAGTCATCGAAAGATGATGAATATTATGATGCGACTGAAGGCACTTCAGCTCCAGTTGCTCCTGTTCAAGGTGCTTCTTTAGAAACTCCTCATGTGCAGAATGTAGATACTGCTGAAGGGAATGCATCCACTTCTACACCTATTCCCGGTGTGGAGTTGGTTATTGATCTTAATCTTAACAATTTGGGTATTAATGCTCGTGTTCCTGAAAATCCGAAAATGAGAATTCATGATACCCATCCGCAGCAGAATATTATTGGAGATGTCCAACGCGGTGTGCAGACGTGTAATCAGCTGAGAAACAACCAGAATGCTGGTTTGTATTCAACCATTAGAGAATCTGGTCTTCAAAATGATTGGTCCTTCGCGTGTTACGTTTCACAAGAAGAACCGAAATCTTGGAAAGAAGCCTTAAAGGATAATTCTTGGGTTGAAGCCACGCAGGAAGAGCTGCAACAATTTCAAAAGCTAGGTGTTTGGAAGCTTGTTGAAAGGCCCGAAAACTACAAGAAAATTGGCACACGTTGGGTTTACAAATGCAAGAAGGACGATCGTGGAGTAGTCATTCGTAACAAGGCGAGATTGGTTGTTCAGGGATTTCGCCTAATCGAAGGCATTGACTACAATGAAGTTTATGCAACTGTTGCACGTCTGGAAGCTATTCGGATCTTTCTAGCTTATGCTTCATTCAAAGGATTCAAAGTCTTCCAGATGGACGTCAAAAGTGCTTTCCTTCACGGTGTGGTTCAAGAAGAGGTGCACGTCGAACAACCTCCGGGTTTTGGAGATCCTATTCACCTCGATCGGGTTTGGTTGCTCAACAAAGCTCTTTATGGTTTACATCAAGCACCTAGGGCTTGGTGTGCAACCTTATCCAATTATCTTCTGGAGAATGGATTTCGATGAGGTCTTATTGATTGCACTCTCTTTATCAAGGAACAAGATGGAGATCTTCTGCTGGTGCAGGTATACGTTGATGATATAATTTTTGGTTCAACTAATGATTCTTTGTGCAGGCAATTCAAGCGTGTGATGCAAGAAAAGTTCGAGATGAGCGCAATGGGGGAAATGAATTTCTTCTTGGGCCTACAAGTTCAACAAACCGAGTCTGGGATATTCATCCATCAGACTAAATATGTTGGTGACATCTTGAGCCGATTCCAGATGTCTGATGCAACGCCCATTGGTACCCCACTTCCGCAGAATCATGGGATTACTCCGGATCTGAAGGGTGAAAGCATTAACTCTTCATACTATCGCGCTATGATCGGATCTCTCATGTATCTCACAGCTTCTAGGCCTGGCATCATGTATCCGACGTGCCTGCTCGCAAGATATCAAGCCAACCCGAAGGCCTCTCATCTGTCAGCTGTTAAAAGGATTTTTCGCTATTTGAAGGGTTGCCCGGACACCGGTCTATGGTACCCTAGAGATGATAGCTTCGACTTGATTACATACAGTGATTCTGATTTTGGTGGTTGCAAAATTGATGGCAAATCAACAACAGCTGGATGTCAATTCTTAGGAAATCGCCTGGTCACGTGGCAGTGCAAGAAGCAAACCTGTGTTGCTACATCAACTTGTGAAGCAGAATACATTGCTGCCTCTAGTTGTTGCTCCCAAGTCTTGTGGATACAACAACAAATGCGCGACTACGGTTTTGAATTCCTATCTACTCCTATTTTTGTTGATAACAATGCTGCCTTACAGATCACTAGAAATCCTATGCAGCATTCCAAGACCAAACACATCAAAATTAAATATCACTTCATACGTGATTGTTTTGACAAAAGATTAATCGATGTTATTAAAGTTCACACCGATCACCAACGTGCCGACCTGTTTACAAAAGCTTTTGATAAATCACGTTTTGATTATCTACTTTTGGTCAATGGCACTAAGGTGATACCCGAGTAAACGTCTTTGGCTAATCGTTTTTGTAAATATTTTCTTTAAAACTCTAAAAATTCATAAATATTTTCGTTTTCGTAACCTTTTAGTATTTTAGGGGGAGTAAATTCAAGAAAATACAAAAACATTTGCAAAATCAAAAATCCAAAAAAAGATGTCTTTACTTTCTGTCTTTACGTTTGAAAAATTCAAAAAAAAAATTAGAAAACCAAAAATGAGTTTCTTGGTCAAAGGAAGATGATGATATTCACTGGTGTGGTCGGTCAACGTGTTAAAAATGCAAAACAAAAAAAAATTGAGAAATGATAAGTATCTCTATTAACGATGTATAGGTAGGCTCACAATCAGACTAAAATGTGCAGGATGATACAAACCTAATAGACTTCAAGTCAGGTGAGAACCATTCATTGGCATATGGTCTTGGTACCAAAATTTCGTTTGAGAGATTGCCGAGGTTCTGAGATATTCGGTTTTTATGCTGTTTTATCATCTGGGTATCATGGTTGTATCTTTTACCGAAAAATAACAGGGACGCAAGTCTAGATCTTCCATGATACTATACATACGCGTACATATTGCAATTCTCTAGAATGTTAACTTTTAGGATTATTATGTAGTTCTCTCTATGTTTTAATGAATGATGGTTTTAGCTAATTTAGTGTTTGGATGATGTTGTAATAGATAAAACACACTCGGGATGGTGAAGGATAACAAGGGAAACTTGAACCAGCACCCCATGCACGAAAACAGGGCCACCCGACAAATTTTTCTTCATTACAGCAAGTTCAGCACCGGTCGTGCCTGCCCAACACGGCCCCGTGCTGCACAATCTGCAGGAAATGCCCAGTTCAGGTAACTGGACACGGGGCGTGCTCACTGAACACGCCCCCGTGGCCAGCCTTCTGTTTCTTTTTGACAATTTCTGTTACTGGCGATCTGAACACGGGGCCATGCCCGGACACCGCGGGGCCGTGTCCAGACGCCCAGTAACACATTTTTTTGCTTTTTCACACCTTTTTACACATTCAATCAACCTAAAAACTTATTTTTGGGACACATTGAGGACAATGTGTAATTTAAGTGTGGGGGGATGCTAAAACCTTGAATCTTGCAAGTCCTAATCACAAGCCTTACACAAAACTCTATTGGAACCGCTAATCACCCCAAATTTTTTCCAAATTTTTTTTTCATTTTTTTTACTTTTCTAGGTTTAATTTGGGAATTTCAAGTTCTAAAAAGGTTATATTTTTACAAATTTACAACTGATAGCGTCATGATAAAAAGAACCAACATAAGAAAATTATGAAACGACATGACAAGCTTAATTAAAATTTAATAATATATACTTGATCACATAAAATCCCATTCCCACAAAAAGTGAGTTTTGAGCCTTTATTGAGTGTAGGATCGTTGTGCGACCTTAACGAGTCTTTCAGAAGAGTTTTTGATCAAAACGAGAGGCGGAAACAGACGTTTTGATGATGAATCAACTTGATTTGCATAGAGAATCACTTAAAATATCTCTTGTATTGATTTGACAACGTTTTACAACCTGGAGACACTTCGGCAGAGCTTCACTACCGGAATCCAAAAGTTACAAATGAAATCTCAAGTCACCTATTTATAGGATTTCCATTTCGCACGAAATGGACTTTTCATTTCGCACGAAATGGCCTTGTCATTTGGCACGAAATGGCCATTTCGTGTGAAATGTCCATTTCATGATTAATTTCCGTTTTTCTAAAACTACATGACTTGATCTAACAATTCTATTACAAGACTCGATACAAGATGAAATCGACAGGCATATGCACCAACAGACTCACCCTTGGATGTTGACGAAGTCTTCGGTGTCGATTCTTCAAAGTCTTCAATCTTTATCAGTCTTCTAGCTCTTTCCAAAGTATCTGACACTGTAAGCATCCTCAATCTTCTCTCTTCTCTTTATCAGCATCAACAGCTAACCTCCCCCTTGGATGTTGATCTAACAATCTTCAAACTCCCCTTTTGCTAACAGGCTCCCCCCTTAAGTTGTTCTGGGATCGCAGTCTTGACATAGCTCTCGTTCTAGAATCGTAACCTGGCTTAACCTCTTCTTAGGCTTAAAATCGAGGACCTACATAAATCTCTACCCAAAACATAAGATATATATTTATGACAATTTTAATCTCTGCTTACAACTTGTAAAATCAATCTTAACACATAACATGTTAGATTATGTCATTTCTCAAAATTTCTCAAACTTTTAACTTCACTTTTCATATCAAACAAACTTTCCCAAACCTGTTGTTCATCATGTTTAGCACTCGGGATTTTGAAAATCAGCTTTTCAACATCAGTTGTTGAAAAAAAAATTGATATGAAATAAAATCTTTTTGAATTTTCAAATTTATATGCTAAAACACATTCTTTTTGGATTTTTGTTTTTAATGAAAAGCAGTAAAGAAATATTTACATACAATATTTTTTGTGAGTTTGTATAAGAGGATCATATTAGTTAATGAGACCAATCACTAGCACCGTTGAGCTTTAAACACTTTAAGTTCTAAACGATTCACTTAGATTGTCAGTATACTGATCCACTTAAATTTTCACACAAAGTTCAACTGTTTCGAGATACGAGATTAGTGTTTTAAGGACTTAAACTTATTCGCGTGTCCCACCTCAGAATATACTCCTGTATCCAGACTCCTATATTCAGTCTTACAGGTGAATGTACACTAATGATATCTGTAAGGGGTTAAATGCGAGACCATGAGAGCTCAGGCTATTGCTTCCGCAAAATCAGAGAGATGATGGTTCGACTTTAGGTGGGTCCCCCTTGGGGATCTTCTTTACAACAGCACATAATTAGCATTTTTCAATGTTTCATCATTTTTTATGCTGAGGGCGGGCTTTAAGATTAAAGCAATGCAAAGTATTATACGAGGACTAGGCTAATGCTCCCGCAAAATTAGAAGTCCAGGTATAATACCCCAGATATCATCACGCACAAAGACCTAGTATGTCAGAAATAGAAAGCCTTTCAAACAAGATTTCGGGGGTTACCCATATATCCGAGAGATGTTCCCCACGAAATAAGTAAGTATGATATTTAGGTTTATATCTCGAAGACAATCTACTAAGCGTGCGAAAACCTACTGGCATATCATCAGTGAGACCGTTTATCACATATATAACTTTCCAATTCTTTAGCGTACCGTGATTGTCTATTGATGTACTATCATTTCCTCTTTTTTCACAACAAAACTCATTTTGATTTTTATCATATTTTTGACATTTTCAAATTTTCTAATGTTTTTGGATTTTCTGAAATTTCTTACTCCCCCTAAAATTCAAAACCATTAAAAGAAAATTTGACAAACCGATGTGAATTGCTTCAATTCGCCATCCACTTGGCATAAACAATCAGAACTCCCCCTGACAACAAACTATTTTCCCATTGTGATTTCAAAACACTTAAGTTTGTTTTAATTAAATGGGTTTTCCGGAAAATTAGTTTTGTTGATACCACTTGTAAGATCGGGGATTTGTTCATCACTTTATCCTCCAAAAACCACTTGTATGAAAGTTAAAACAAGTTCAACTTAATGACCTTGATTAACCACTTGTAGGTTCTCATCAACCATACCACTTGTAAATCGAAATATAACAATTTTCAAGAATACTACCACTTGTAGGTTGAAATTTCACAGATGTGAATTTCTCAAGAAAGATGCCGATTCCTGCTCCACGATTACCAACTTGGGAGCTCCGGCAAGTCAGGATTTTTAAACAAAAAACGGTGACACCCAAGCCTGACTAGCCTTGGGTGCATCCGAGTTATTTTCACTCGGTGTGAAAGTTCTCCTCTTCGATTCATAAAATTCTTTTACCCCTTTGGCCCTACCATCGACCATCTTACCAAAAATATGCTTTACTTTGCCATTAAAAGCCTTTTCGACATCAAATTCTTTCTTTTCAGAATAGAATTGATTCGAAATTTCCACTTTTCCAACTTTTTGTTTAAAATTTTCAGCCCGCAATGGTGGAAAGTTGACATCATCCAATGGCGGAACTGAATTTTCTTCTTTTGGCTCAACTTGTGGCTCCTCTAACTTTGACGAGTCAGATTCATCGCCAGATTTAACATCTGTTTTCTTAGCAACCCATGTTTGGTTGTTAAGATTCACCCTTCTTTTGTAAAATCTTTTTGAACTCTTACCAACTTCATATGTTGAGTTTTTGAACACTTTGAATTTTTCAGTTGGTGGTTCAGTTTTATCAACAACTTTTTCTTTGAGTTTAGAAGACACTTCCGGTTTTGTGTTGGTTGCCTTTGGACAGTTCCAGGCGATGTGACCAACTTCTTGACATCGGTAACAGGTTCTTGTCTCCTTTCTCTGATAAGCTCCATTCTTCTCAAACTTTTGTTTTTCTGCAAAGAACTCTTTGTTCGATTGTTTCCAAAATGAGCTCTTTTCTTCTTCTTCAGAACTTGACCCTGAAACAAATACTATTTTTGTTTTAGAAATTTTCTCATTTTTATGATTTTCGGGTGGAATGAAACCTAAACTTTCTTTTTGAAATTACTGTTATGGTTTGGTTTCTTTTGAGAACCAGAACTGTAACCTTTTTTCATGTTCAATCTTTGTTGAACTCTTGAAGTGTATTTTTTTGGTTTTTCAGTAAGATTTACATCTTTTATTTTAGAAATATTAATTTCTGTTAATTTGAAAACCTTTTTAATTTTTTCAATTTGAACACTTCTTATTGGAAATTCTTTATCAAAATATAATTTGTCAGAATCATTCAAAGTATATGCAACTTCAAATGTTTCGTCATTCAAATTAGATTTTGATAACAGAAATTCTTTATTGTAAACCCGTTTCACCGAAGATTTTGGACTGTTGACAGACGAACTCGAGGTTTCTGACTCAGACTTTGACTCTGACTCTGACTCCTCATCCTTATCCAACACCTGATCGACCACTTTCTTTATTAACTCAGACTCATGATCAGTGTCAGACGATGTGAATGTGATGTCAATGTTGTCTGGTAAATCATCAGTTGTTTCAGACTTTAACTTCATATTGACAGCCTTTTTGACCTGTTCCTCATTTGGTTTTCTGGAAGAATAACCTTCCCAGATAGGAGGCGGACACTTTTTATAATTTGCACTTTGTTTCTTACCAGTATCCTTCTTCTCCGGCTTCTCATCTTGAAATGCTTCACAACCTGCAACAGTTGGATAAATTCTGTCAATCAAATAATCAGAACTTGAATAACTTTGTAGCAACCGTCTGATTCTTTCATTTTCAATCTTTTCAGTTTCCAACTCTTGCTTCAACTTTGCACACTCCTCAATATAGTGATTGATAGCCTTCTGCTTAGACATCATCACAGCATTCATCATTGTTAAAGCATCTTCTCTTTCTGAGTTGGTCTTCTGCAAACTATTCACCGTTCTGTTCAACACATCATATGACTATTTCACATACTTGACGTCGAACAATAATTTTTCCTTCGTCTTGTCAAGCTCATTAAACTTCTTATCTTTCTCTTCACAGTGTTTGCAAGATTCCAAACACTTTAAACAAGGTTTAACAACTTCAACAATCTTTTCAATTTCAACAACCTTTTCAACTTCAACAATCTTTTTGATGTGTGCAAAATGCAACATATAAATTACATCAATTGTGGCATAAAACTAACCCTTTTTTAGTACTAATGTTGGAAAAAGTGAGCTTTTGTCTTCCTTTTGTATTTTCAGGATTAAATGAGCTCAAATTAACAAAAGAAGCAAAAAAGACAGCAAAATCTAACATAAATACAAGAAAAGGGACAAACATGACATGCCCGACCCCACGACAGCATCTTCCCAAGCAAAACAAGAAGACAGAAGACTGAACGCGCCCCGTGCTCAGCCAGCACGGGGGCGTGTCCAAGTGTCAGCAGAAAAGACAAAGTGGTAGAAGCTTCTATTGCCCACCACGGGGCCGTGCTCAGTGGACACGGGGCTGTGGTCAACTATAAGATTCGCACAATCCAGGCAAATCTTCATAGTACAAAGATTCTTCTGCACATGGGGTCGTGCTCAGCGGACACGGGGGCGTGGTCAACTAATAAAGACAAGCTGCATTAAATGAAGAAAGAGAGGATGTGGACACGGGGTCGTGCCCACTGGACATGGTGCCCGAGCTTCTGTTCAGCCTATAAATAGGAGTGATTGGCTCAAGCTCAAACCATCCCTTGGCACACCACCTCTCTCACACTTCACCCACCACCCACCACCACCATAACACCATCATCCACCACCATCATCCATTGTCCATCATAGAGTGTGTGAGTCGTCTCGGGATCCAAGATTGATCGTAAGAGTTCTTGACAATCAAGGCCATGTTTGCCTAAGTCTCTTACATCACTTGGTGAAGACAAGTGTCTAGTGTAATACTTTTTATTTCTAATCTTTTCGCACTTTTTACTTAGTTTTGTATTAATGACTTTAATAACTAGTTTCTTATGTTGAAGGTGATTCTTCTTTATCGTTTGTCCGTGGTGTCTTGACATTATTTTACTGTCTATATAAAATAAAAGATTTTCACCATTCATATCTCCACGGTCTATATGGAGGTATGTTGGCTACCTGGTCGGGGGTTAAGGGAATGGTTTGGTAAGAGTCTTGCCATTGTTCAACGTTTAGAGGTCCTGCAATGGACCTGGGTCAAATTTAGTAGGACCTCCTTCAATACTTAACAGTATTGAATGGCGGGGGTCCAAACTCTTTGATCCCCTCATAAGTTAACTACTATTAATACTATAACCCGACTATTTAGGACTGTATCCCTGCTGACTCAGACTACTTAGTCGAGGGTAACGTCACCTCCAAAAGAGGGGCCTACCATAATTTGCATTAATAACTTAATTAATTATCTTTGAATAATCCGACCCTTTAGGATTGTATCCTTGCTGACTCAAACTACTGGGTTGAGGGTAACGTCACCTTCAAAAGAGGGGCCTACTACAATAACTAAGATAATCTCTTAAATAAGTGCAAAAGTGCGGAAATAATCAAAGGTTACACTATACACGAGTCGGAACCAAGTGATTCATCTTGTCTATCTGTTTTTCTTTTATTTTTATTTTCAGCATTTTAGTTAGTTTTTATTTTCTTAGTTTAAAACATTTTTCTAACATTTTGATTTGATTAGACGTTGAGGATAAACCGGTACTAAAAGCTCTTGTGTCCTTGGACGACCTCGGTATCTTACCAACACTATACTACACTCACGATGGGTGCACTTGCCCATATGTGTGTTTAGTGTTAGTAAATATCGTGTTTTATAAATTTAAAACTTGGCTAAAAAAGTGTTAAAGGGCTTAAAATATACACCTAATATATATAACACTTCATACGCATCAAGTTTTTGGCGCCGTTACCGGGGACACAAGGATTTTAAGAAAGTTAGGAATCAACGGCCTAATCGTTTTTTCTTATTTTTCATTTTTTTTAGGATTTTTCTTAGTTTTTCAGCTTCTGCAGAACTCAGCACGGGCCGTGCCCGCTGAACACGCCCCATGCCCAATCATTGGAACTGGCAATCCTGTTTTAAGTCAGTCAGTAAGCTAAACACGGGGCCGTGCCCACTCAACACGCCCCCGTGCCCAAGTTTCAGTTACTGAAAACAGAACCGTAAGATCCCGATGGTTAGTAATTTCTGACACAAACATGAGTGATACTGATACTTTTTACTTTCGGCACTCTTATGGTACTACGTGGTGTCAATTATGTGGTGGTAACCATAAGGAATTAGAATGTTATTTTCTAAATTATAAGCCCCACTATATAGACCCATCGTTCCCTTGTATCCTTAAGAGGGGCGAAAGTAAAAATAATCCCTATCTCTCCCTCGAATGCTCCCAACCAGATTTTCTAGGAGAAATGCTTCTCGATGAATTATTTCAATTAGAAGATCTAATTCTTATTTGGTTAAAAGAACTTAGGAAAGATTTCAATAATCTATTCCAAGACGATAACCAAGAAGAAGGGTTGGAATCGCATTCAAACAACTTCGTTGTTTCCAACGATACTTCTAACTCTAGTGAGGACTTGAGCGATAGTCGTCCCTGTGTCGATTGTGCCGTGAAGGTCTCCCCATCGACTTCGTTCGATGCATACATAGACCTGAGCGATTCGACATACACCTTCTTTAACGAGAGCCCGGAAAAGGGTTGGACTTGTCCACCTACATATAGCATAGGAATCACCCTCACCGACAACCTCTTGCATTCTCGTCTTAATCTAGAACAATTAAGGTATCTTAGGCACTTTGGGGTTGTTCCATCCAGTAAGGAACCACCCGATCCGGAAACGTTCCTTGAAAATTAGACAAACTTCATAGACAGCTTCTAGACACGGGGCCGTGTCCAGGTCAACACGCCCCCGTGTCCACCCAAAGATTCTCTTCTGATTTTGTCAGAATATGGACAAAAATGTGTCAGGATTCCATCTGCACACGGGGCCGTGTCCAGCCAACACGGGGCCGTGCGCAACGTACTGTCGTTTTCTATAAATGCAGCCAAGAATGCTGCACATTTGAACCATTCCAGGGACAGAGATTTGGGGAATATTCTCACATACCATCCTAGGTATTTTCTAAAAGAAGTTTCTCAACTATCTTCTTGTCCTTTCCTCTTTTATCCACTATCATCTTCTCCAATTTTTCTTACTTTATACCTCCATTAAAGCTTGAAACTTCCATAATTTCAAGCTTTGTTGAGATGTTTGTTAGATTTTTGTACATGGAATCTTGTTAATAATAAGTTCTGTAACAATGTTTTAAGTTGTTTCTGTTCAAAAATGCTTTAAAAATCACAAAAACAATTTAAAACCTCAAGATTCCTTGTTCCTAAATCTTGCAGATATCTGAACACGGGGCCGTGTTCGTCGAACACGGGGCCGTGTCCGAGGTATTGGTCCCATAAAATTGAACTCTTTTCGGTATGTTTTCTCAGAATGGAAAGCAGAACAAGCGGAAACTCTTCGTCGCATTCCAGAAACAACCGGCAGGGGAGAAGATCATCAACGGTTGAAGATTCTCTTGTAAACTATGTTTACGCCTTAAGAGAGGCCCTTGATGAAGTGACAAGTGTGGAAGAGGCATTGGTTGACCGTATTAATCATTTGACGGTGGGACTAGAAGGATGTCTTCGAGAGGTCAACCTTTTGCACCAAAGGTTGAACATTCTCGCCTCTCCTCCTTTGGTGCCGATTATCACCCAAAGGGCATGGAATGTGGTACCGGAAGTCATCATTCCGGCCGAATGGTACGCCCTACATCCAGAGCCTCCTCGGGATATACTACAAGGGGTTCCAATTGGTGTCGCTCCCCCTCCACAAGATGTTGAGGAACATGAAGCCGCCTCCCTTCTTCCGAGGGATATAGAAGAATGGCTCTAGCAACATCTAAGGGACACCGCTCGGCTTGGAGTTCTACAAGACTTTTAGAAACCGGAAAACTATTTCCGGAATTTTGGTTCTTATTGTAGAAGTAGAGCTCCTAGGGATAATTTTACGTATCACTTGACCTATCTAATTTAGGATTTTTAACTTTTATTTTCTGCTTTAATTTTCATTTTTTTAGGACTACTATGTAATTCTCTCTATGACTTAATGAATGATGGTTTTAGTTAATTTAGTGTTTGGATGGTGATGAAATGAATAAAACACACTTGAGATGGCAAAGGATACAAGGGAAACTTGAACCACCACCCCATGCAGGAAAACAGGGCCGTCCAACGATTTTCTTCGTTTATAGTAAGCTCGGCACGGCCCGTGTCCACCCAACACGGCCCCGTGCTGCACAGTCTGCAGAAAAGACCCAGTTCAGGTAACTGGACACGGGCCATGTTCACCCAACACGCCCCCGTGTCCAGGCCTCTGTTTCTCTTGATTTAATTTTGTTACTGGCACTTGAACACGGGGCCGTGCCCGGACAACACGGGGCCGTGTCCAGTGCCCAGTAACATAAATTTTTGCTTAAATCACACCTTTTTACACATTCAATCAAACTAAAAATTTATTTTTGGGACACATTGAGGACAATGTGTAATTTAAGTGTGGGGGGGATGCTAAAACCTTGAATCTTGCAAGTCCTAAATACAAGCCTTAGACAAAACTCTATTGGAACCGCTAATCACCCCAAAAAAAAATTTCGAAAATTTTCAATTTTTTTTTACTTGTCTAGGTTTAACTTGGGAATTTCAAAGTTCTAAAAAGGTTAGATTTTTACGAATTTACAACCGATAGCGTCGTGATAAAAAGAACCAACATAAGAAAATTATGAAGAGACATGACAAACTTAGTTAAAATTTGATTATATATACTTGATCACATAAAAAACCCATTCCCACAAAAGTGAGTTTTGAGCCTTTATTGAGCATACAATTACATATCATTAGACTAAATGCTCATTTTTTGTTTCTTGTGTGAATAGCCGCTTGGTTCTTACGACTCTAGAACTTGCCACGACGATACATTCCCGATCCTTACCAACTTAAACCCGAGTAAGTAAATGATGGAGGCATTAGGACTAACCCTTTTTTATTTCTACACCAGTATTTTTTTTTTTACCACCTACCCAAAATCCCCCTAGTTAGCCCCTTTGAGCCTAAACCTTTTCATTTCATAACCCAAACCAAACACCCTTTTACCCTCCAAAACCTTTTTCATTTTTAACCCTTTGTTTTAGTAACTAGCTCGGTTTTTCGTATGACTTTTCAAAAAAAAATTTATTTTGATTATGAAGCAAAAGAAAATAAACAAACAAGTTCATCAAAAATAACTTTGTTTGACTAAATAGCTTCATCAAACAAAAAAAATATATAAAAAGTCTTACGAAAACCGACGCTTGTTACGCTTTTCGCCCTTTTATACTAACCACTAACCCAACCACCTACCTTTAACCTAAGCCTAACCCTTCACCCAAAAAGTCCTCTTGATATTTACAAAGGTATATAGTTAAAAAGGAGGAGGATTGATTGCTTGGTAAGCCTATGGTAGGAGTAAGTTCCATGCCGCTCTCGAGTGATCCACAAATATACATTTTCGGCCGAGTGTTGAGTGATCCCCGTGAGGTATGTGAACATGTATATAAATAGAATTTTAAAGAGGCATGTTATGCCCTAATAAGTAATTTCTCTTATGAAAAGTTTTAAATAAATCATGACGAATAGGATTGTAAATAAATAAAAATAAAACTAAATAAAGAATCTTGGAAATCCCGACACTCTATGACAAGCCCAAAAACCTTCTTCTCTACCCATTCCATTTGGGAGTGTAAAGCCACATTATAAAGAGTTTTGCTTGAGGACAAGCACAGATTCAAGTGTGGGGGTATTTGATGTGTGCAAAATGCAACATATAAATTACATCAATTGTGGCATAAAACTAACCCTTTTTTAGTACTAATGTTGGAAAAAGTGTGCTTTTGTCTTCCTTTTGTATTTTCAGGATTAAATAAGCTCAAATTAACAAAAGAAGCAAAAAGACAGCAAAATCTAACATAAATACAAGAAAAGGGACAAACGTGACATGCCCGACCCCACAACAGCATCTTCCCAAGCAAAACAAGAAGACAGAAGACTGAACACGCCCCGTGCTCAGCCAGCACGGGGGCGTGTCCAAGTGTCAGCAGAAAAGACAAAGTGGTAGAAGCTTCTATTGCCCACCACGGGGCCGTGCTCAGTGGACACGGGGCCATGGTCAACTA
Source organism: Helianthus tuberosus (assembly GCA_030545235.1). Classification (NCBI taxonomy): domain Eukaryota; kingdom Viridiplantae; phylum Streptophyta; class Magnoliopsida; order Asterales; family Asteraceae; genus Helianthus; species Helianthus tuberosus. The sequence goes on from JARYGA010014962.1 coordinate 26,436, forward strand.
TAAGATTCGCACAATCCAGGCAAATCTTCATAGTACAAAGATTCTTCTGCACACGGGGTCGTGCTCAGCGGACACGGGGGCGTGGTCAACTAATAAAGACAAGCTGCATTAAATGAAGAAATAGAGGATGTGGACACGGGGCCGTGCCCACTGGACATGGTGCCCGAGCTTCTGTTCAGCCTATAAATAGGAGTGCTTGGCTCAAGCTCAAACCATCCCTTGGCACACCACCTCTCTCACACTTCACCCACCACCCACCACCACCATAACACCATCATCCACCACCATCATCCATTGTCCATCATAGAGTGTGTGAGTCGTCTCGGGATCCAAGATTGATCGTAAGAGTTCTTGACAATCAAGGCCATGTTTGCCTAAGTCTCTTACATCACTTGGTGAAGACAAGTGTCTAGTGTAATACTTTTTATTTCTAATCTTTTCACACTTTTTACTTGGTTTTGTATTAATGACTTTAATAACTAGTTTCTTATGTTGAAGGTGATTCTTCTTTATCGTTTGTCCGTGGTGTCTTGACATTATTTTACTGTCTATATAAAATAAAAGATTTTCACCATTCATATCTCCACGGTCTATATGGAGGTATGTTGGCTACCTGGTCGGGGGTTAAGGGAACGGTTTGGTAAGAGTCTTGCCATTGTTCAGCGTTTGGAGGTCCTGCAATGGACCTGGGTCAAATTTAGTAAGACCTCCTTCAATACTTAACGGTATTGGAAGGCGGGGGTCCAAACTCTTTGATCCCCTCATAAGTTAACTACTATTAATACTATAACCCGGCTATTTAGGACTGTATCCCTGCTGACTCAGACTACTTAGTCGAGGGTAATGTCACCTCCAAAAGAGGGGCCTACCATAATTTGCATTAATAACTTAATTAATTATCTTTCAATAATCCGACCCTTTAGGATTGTATCCTTGCTGACTCAAACTACTGGGTTGAGGGTAACGTCACCTTCAAAAGAGGGGCCTACTACAATAACTAAGATAATCTCTTAAATAAGTGCAAAAGTGCGGAAATAATCAAAGGTTACACTATACACGAGTCGGAACCAAGTGATTCATCTTGTCTACCTGTTTTTCTTTTATTTTTATTTTCAGCATTTTAGTTAGTTTTTATTTTCTTAGTTTAAAACATTTTTCTAACTTTTTGATTTGATTAGACGTTGAGGATAAACCGGTACTAAAAGCTCTTGTGTCCTTGGACGACCTCGGTATCTTACCAACACTATACTACGCTCACGATGGGTGCACTTGCCCATATGTGTGTTTAGTGTTAGTAAATATCGTGTTTTATAAATTTAAAACTTGGCTAAAAAAGTGTTAAAGGGCTTAAAATATACACCTAATATATATAACACTTCATACGCATCACTTTTCAACAACTTTGACATCTTCACTCTGTTCATTCTTCTCATTCTCAGCAACATTTCCACCTTTTACTTCTTGCTTTTCTTTTCCTGCTCGTCTTTCCTTTAGTTTTTCCAATTTATCTGCAAAATAAAATTTGAAACTTTCAGGAGATAAATGAATTTTTCCAATGTTTATTTGATTAATTTCTTCTTCATCATCACTACTATCAGTTGATGAACTATTCTCTGAAGAAACAGACTCTCCATCGTTGCTTATCTCATCATTTGCAAACACATCCATCCACTCTTTCATCAACTCTGGTTCTTGAACAATTTGTGCAATGAATGCTCTAAACTTTGAATTAGCCGGAATGTATTTGTCCCAGCTAAAACCTTCTGCCACTTTTTCATCATCTTGATTAACAAGATAAGCTTTCTTCTTTCCATCTTCAATCTGATTAGCATTAGATGATGATGATTGTTGTTGATGCGGCTGTTGAGCAAATTGTTGATATATAGCTTTTCGATAATAATCATTGTTGCTGAACGGATTCTGAGCTCCTCCTGCTTCTCGGTTGGTAGATTCCCTCTTGAAATGTCCTTTTTCCTTGCATCGAAAACAAGTAACTTTAGATTTATCAAAACCCAAAGTAGAAATGTTAGCATCACAAACGTTATCTCTTCCTGTAATCAGCTTAAACTTCTCAGCTCTCCTCAACACACTCGCTAAACACCACTTAATATCCATGAGCTCCATTTCCTCTGCATCAATCTGATCGTAATCCTCTTTTGTCAACATAGGATTTCTGATCCTTCCTGCAACCAAACCCTCATATGATTCTAACACTGTAGCTAGTAATGCCATATGACCTTTAGCGACTTCTTTAGAAAAATTTTGACCGTTCTGAAGATGCAACGCAATGTTGCAGTTTAACACATGACCATTACTGTTGTTTGAGCTTTGAACACTCGGATTGATACTTGGATATGAAGTAAAACCACTAGTGTTAACTGAACTTTGATTAACTGATCCAGATGAGTTCTCTACACTGAAAGCAGTTTGGATTTTTGGACTTGTTTCAACATTCTGAACACTACCTTTGTAGTACATCTTGATGTCTTGTTGACCACTTGAATTGTTCATTCTAGCAATCTTTTGTTGCTCAAGATCTTGTCCCTCAAGTTTCTCAATGAATTGTGCAATCGACAATCTACTATACTCTCCAGAATTCTTCAAAATCATGAGGTATGTACCCCATTCTTTTTGAGGTAACGCATCGGCTAATTTCTCAACCCATTCCTCTGGAGTTTTAGTAATTTCCAATCGAGACATTGAACGCACTAGATGACAATATCTCTCAATGAGAGTCTTTATAGTTTCTCCTGGCACACTTGTAAACAATTCAAATTCTTTCTTCAATACTGATTTTTTACTCTTGATCATCTCTGCACTTCGAATTTTTTGCGAAGTGCATCCCAAATCGAATAAGCTCTACTATCATGTTGAAGTAATATGAAAATATCTTCTTTCACAGCTTGTTGAAGTAAACTGACCATCATTTTTTCTGCTTTGTACATATCTCTCTCTTTATCTGAAAATTCTGAAATAATCTTTGCAACTCCCAAATCAGACAGTGGTCTAGCATACTTAGTTTTAATACTTTCCCAAGACCTTAGATGATTTGCTTGAACCCAATTTTCGAAACGTTCTTTCCAACTATGATACTCTTCAATGCCCATCAGTTTTGGAGGTTTCTGTAACGTTCCGGTTTCATTTTCCATGGTTACACTCTGAGCAACAGTAACAGGAGTACCCGGAGCGGTAGCAAACGCATTGTAGAATTCAGAATCCATGTTTCGGTACGAACTATCAAACAAACAGACTTTTCAAAACAATCTTGAACAGGTTCAATCCATGTGACTTGATATTTGCACCTCGTAAATCACCTGGAGAATACAAAAACAAATGATCAGTTTAAACGAACTGAATATGTGAATGTGTGTGATGATTGAATCAATCTAGGCCTCGTGTCGAAGATTCGTGGACTCGTTCAATGTATTTCAGATATAATCACCGAATGAATGGGCCGATAAAAAAGAAATGAATTCAATTGGGCCGAAAATTGTGAATATCTTGGGCTTAACACCTTTAAATGATCGTTTGAATTAATGGACTGATACTTTAAAACTCAATTGGGCCAACAACTTGACTTAATGAACCTCTAAAACATTTATTTGAAACACATTTTGATTGGACCTCAAATGTGTATGGCCGACAATTGTTGTTTCCCAATTAATTCTATTGGATCTCCAAATTGAACAAAAATTCTTAGTGGGCCGATGACTGTGATTATTGATTAATGAGGCCGATACTTGCACTAGTCACATGCAATTAGCTTTGAAACTTTAAAGTTTCATGTGAAGCACTGACAAAATCTCGTGGATATATCAAGTGGCCGACAAACTTTTAAGTAACAATATCTGATTGGGCCGATGGACTGATCCAAGAAATATCACTTGAGATTCTCGATCTAGACTTGTTTTCTGATTGGGCCTCAAATTCCACTTAACTATTCAATTTATAATTTATAATACTTGAAATATGAACAAAGATGGCCGACAATCCTTATATGAAATCACATGCAATTCTTAAACTCTTTAGCCAAGAAGATTGAACATATCACATGCACAACTGACAATCTTGATTGTTGGGCCGAGAATCATATGATCACATGATATTAAATGAGCCGACAAAACTGTTTACTTATTAAAATATCATTGGGCCGCTCAATAATTCACGTGAAAACTATTGTTTATCAAATCGATCTGATGCAAACTGAAACAAACTTCTCAAACGAAACGACAGTCCAATACGTACGAAATGATGATCTGGGTGCACTTCAAACGAAATGAAAGACTTATAACCAATCCGTGCGAAATGAGTGTTGGTTTCACGCGAAATGGTCAATTTTCAAACGAAATGGTCAATATTCAAACGAAATGGATTCTCATATCGTGCGAACTGAATAACTTTGGTACGAAATGACTGAATCTTGTACAAAATGGTGTCTATTTCGTGCGAAATGGAGCTGACATCACCCAATCGGCTGGAGATTTGTCAAATTAAACACGTTTTAGGTGGAATTTGATCTGATTCTTTCAAGGATTTGTTAAAACAGTGTTTTACACGTTATATGTAAAAATCAACCCATTTTATCCGTGAAATCTCGATTAATTTTGAAAAAATGTGAAGAAAATGAGTAGAAGTGAGATTTTCAGATGAAATCAAGCTGAATCGGTAAGAACTCTTCCTCCTGAGCTCTGATACCACTTGTAGGATCGTTGTGCGACCTTAACGAGTCTTTCAGAAGAGTTTTTGATCAAAACGAGAGGCGGAAACAGACGTTTTGATGATGAATCAGCTTGATTTGCATAGAGAATCACTTAAAATATCTCTTGTATTGATTTGACAACGTTTTACATCCTGGAGACACTTCGGCAGAGCTTCGCTACCGGAATCCAAAAGTTACAAATGAAATCTCAACTCACGTATTTATAGGATTTCCATTTCACACGAAATGGACTTTTCGTTTCGCACGAAACGGACTTTTCGTTTCGCACGAAACGGACTTTTCATTTCGTACGAAACGGCCTTTTCATTTTGCATGAAATGGCCATTTCGTGTGAAATGTCCATTTCATGATTAATTTCCGTTTTTCTAAAACTACATGACTTGATCTAACAATTCTATTACAAGACTCGATACAAGACGAAGTCGACAGACATATGCACCAACATTGAGCATACAATACATATCTTTAAACTTAATGCTCATTTTTCGTTTCTTGTGTGAATAGCCGCTTGGTTCTTACGACTCTAGAACTTGCCACGACGATACATTCCCGGTCCTTACCAACTTAAACCCGAGTAAGTAAATGATGGAGGCATTAGGACTAACCCTTTTTATTTCTACACCATTATTTTTTTTACCACCTACCCAAAATCCCCCTAGTTAACCCCTTTGAACCTAAACCTTTTCATTTCACAACCCAAAACAAACACCCTTTTCACCCACCAAAACCTTTTTATTTTTAAACCCTTTGTTTTAGTAACAATCTCGGTTTTTCTTATGAATTAAAAAAAATGATGATGATGAAGCAAAAGAAAAATAAACAAACAAGTTTATCAAAAATAACTTTGTTTGAATAATGGCTTCATCAAGATAAAAACTTCACAAATAAAAAGTCTTATGAAAACCGACGCTTTTTACGCCTTTCGCCCTTTTACTAACCATTAACCCAACCACCTACCTTTAACCCAAGCCTAACCCTTCACCCCAAAAGTCCTCTTGATATTTACAAAGGTGTATAGTTAAAAAGGAGGATGATTGATTGCTTGGCAAGCTTATGGTAGGAGTAAGTTCCATGCCGCTCTCGAGTAATCCACTAAAATACATCTTCGGCCGAGTGTTGAGTGATCCCCCGTGAGGTATGTGAACTTGTATATAAGTGGAATTTTAAAAAGGCATGTTATGCCCTAATAAGTAATTTATCTTATGTAATGTTTTAAATAAATCATGACGAATAGGATTGTAAATAAATAAAAATAAAACTTAATAAAGAATCTTGGAAATCCCGACACTCTACGACAAGCCCAAAAACCTTCTCTTCTACTCATTCCATTTGGAAGTGTAAAGCCACATTATAAAGAGTTTTGCTTGAGGACAAGCAAAGATTCAAGTGTGGGGGTATTTGATGTATGCAAAATGCAACATATAAATTACATCAATTGTGGCATAAAACTAACCCTTTTTAGTACTAATGTTGGAAAAAGTGTGTTTTTGTCTTCCTTTTGTATTTTCAGGATTAAATGAGCTCAAATAAACAAAAGAAGCAAAAAGGCTGCTAAATCTAACATAAATACAAGAAAAGGAACAAACGTGGCGTGCCCGACCTCCCCGACAACATCTTCCCAAGCAAAACAAGAGAACAGAAGACTGAACACGCCCCGTGCTCAATGAGCACGGGGGCGTGCCCAAGTGTCAGCAGAAAAGACAAAGCTGTAGAAGTTTCTATTAACCACCACGGGGTCGTGCTCAGCGGACACGGGGCCGTGGTCAACTCTAAGATTCGCAGAATCTGGGGAAATCTTGATAGTACAGATACGCTTCTGCACACGGGGGCGTGCCCAGCGGACACGGGGGCGTGGTCAACTATTGCAAACAAACTGCAATTAATGAAGACAGAGAAGAAGGTGGACACGGGGCCGTGCCCAAGCTGCTGTTCAGGCTATAAATAGGGGTGCTTGGCTCATTTGCAAACCATCCCTTGGCACACCACCTCTCTCACATTTCACCCACCACCCACCACCATCACAACACCATCATCCACCACCATCATCCACTGTCCATCATAGAGTGTATGAGTCGTCTCGGGATCCAAGATTGATCGTAAGAGTTCTTGACAATCAAAGGCCATGTTTGCCAAAGTCTCTTACATCACTTGGTGAAGACAGGTGTCTAGTGTAATACTTTTTATTTTTAATCTTTTCGCACTTTTTATTTGGTTATGTATTAATGACTTTAATAACTAGTTTCTTATGTTGAAGGTGATTCTTCCTTATCGTTTGTCCCTGGTGTCTTGGCATTATTTTACTGTCTATATAAAATAAAAGATTTTCACCATTCATATCTCCACGGTCTATATGGAGATATGTTGGCTACCTGGTCGGGGGTTAAGGGAATGGTTTGGTAAGAGTATTGCCTTGTTCAGTGTATAGATCCTGCAAGGACCTGGGTCAAATTTAGTAGGACCTCCTTCAATACCCACCGGTATTGGATGGCGGTGGTCCAAACTCTTTGATCCCCTCATATGTAAGCTACTATTAATACTTTAACCCGGCTACTTAGGACTGTATCCCTGCTGACTCAGACTACTTAGCCGAGGGTAACGCCACCTTCAAAAGAGGGCCTACCATAATATGCATTAATAACTTAATTAATTATCTTTCAATAATCCGACCCTTTAGGATTGTATCATTGCTGACTCAAACTACTGGGTTGAGGGTAACGTCACCTTCAAAAGAGGGGCCTACTACAATAACTAAGATAATCTCTTAAAAAGTGCAAAAGTGCGGAAGTAATCAAAGGTTACACTAAACTCGAGTCGGAGCCAAGTGATTCATCTTGTATATCTGTTTTTATTTTTATTTTATTTTTCAGCATTTTAGTTAGTTTTATTTTTCTTATTTAAAAACCTTTTTCTAATTTTTTTTATTTGATTAGACGTTGAGGATAAAACCGTACTAAAATGTTTTAGAAAATTTATTTGAATGCTCATGGCACAAAAGTTCTTTTATAACGTGGGATAATTATTTATATATAAACTTGTAAAAGAATTACATGTTCGTTATACGTTCAGTAGCCCGGATTGACGCCGGGTTAAAGATTAACAGACACACCACATGATATAGTCCCGCGGTGAGTTATTCCCGAAACCGGCGGTTATACCTTATTATTTATATATGCACTGTTGGGTGTACGCCTACACCCCGTGCTTAGATCGTGGCCATTTCTTAAAATGATGCCAATGATATCCGGAACATGGTCATTAACCCCCCAAAGGCTTTAAGCAAACAATACAATTTAAACCGGTCATTTCAATAAAGTAACCTTCGTACGATTAAAAATTCAATACCCGACCAAGCGGTATTTTATATACCGTACCCCAAGCCCGTATAAGGGAAAATAAGTTAAAACTATTTACCTGAGCTTAAAATGAAATTTATACTCAGCCGTATATCCTAATCAGCAAGTGCAAGTACCTTTACTGGGGCTGTTAATCTGGAACGAAGGTTTTTAATAACCTATTAGATTCCTAACGGGTCTTAATTAAGCCTATGCTTAGACCGGTTAGTTTTTAAAAGAAGATACAGTTCAAAACGCATGATTATGCGAAGACCGGATTAGAATGTGGTTTAGACCCAACAAGCTTGTATACTTGTTTAATATGGGTAAACTAAACACATTCTGGATTTTGAGATAAAAATGATAAGGTTTGACCCGTTTCGGCTAATTTATGCAACTAGTTTCATAAACCGCACCGAACGCGAATAATGCGTTACGGGTAACCAAAAGAGTCATATTCAGGTTTCCTAAGTTAATATGCCTTAAATATGTTGTGATATCACTAGGATACCTTCCATTATGCCCAAAACGAGTTTAAGACCAATTTATGCCTCGTAGGGGTATTTTGGTCATTTTAAAGGTTATAAGAGAGTTTAAATATTAATATGAGTTTCAGGTCTGATATAATCAGTAAAAGTACTTTATTTAATAAGTTATAACAGTAGGATATTACCTATATGTGAATTTTATTATTTATAACCAAACTATGCACCGAAGGGGCATTTTGTTAATTTTACATAGGGCTTAAAGGTCAAAACTGGAAATCTGAGTTTAAAACTTTTGCTTATTGTTAAAGTGTATAAATTTACTAAAAATATCAGTAGGCATCAAGTCTTATATATTTAAAATAGTCTTTATACATACTATGCGCTTAAAACGCGTATAAAGGCGGTTTTAAGCGATTTCCAGGTTTTTAAAGAAAAGCTGATATTTTTTTATCATTCCAGAAAGCTTAAAATATTTTATGTATCATATAAAATCAGTAGCAAAAGGTTTGGGGTCAAAATGTTTTGTAAAACTCAATTTATAAGCCAAAAGGGCAAAACCGGCAATTACCGAATCAAGCCTAGAACCCTATGTTATGCTCAGCCTAAAAATAAATAAAAATCTTCAAAATCCCAAAATATTATTTTATATCAGTAGGTAAAAAGTTTGGTATCAACAATTGGGTTTAAATAGGATATACGCTAATTACGCCGTTTAATTAATAAAAAGCTTTCTAATTACGCTATTGAGCATAACTCCTAATCTAGACCTCCAAATGATGTCAAATTTTAAGGACAAGTTTATAAATTAGTAATAAAGATTATTGTCCTCTCACATTTTCAAAATTCTTGTTTTAGGGTCAAAAGGGCATAATGGTCATCATTTAAGCATATAACGGAAACATGTATATGAATAGGATAACTAAGGATCCAAGTTGTATAACCTCAGAGGGTTATACTAACCTATAACATGGTCCTAAATGAATCCTAAGGCATATCTAAACTAAGCTAAATCGGGTCAGAACTGAAAGTCAAAGCAAAAGTCAACTTTTGCGACTTTCGGTTCCGAACCGAGCCAATACTTAGAATTGTCGGGTTGAATCATGCTTAGGCATGTTCAACTAATATTTACCAGGTTATTAAAGTGAGAAAACTGATTTTATGGCTTTTATATTAACAGTTATGAATTTTATTTAAAACTAACCCGTTTGACTTTTATTTGACCCGACAATTTAACTAAGTAAACGTGGTAATTAGGAGGTGCCCTTTCGAGGGTATAACACCTACCTAATTACGGTCACGTAGCCATGTTCGTTGTGAACAATGGCTCAACCGTTTAAAATTCAAAGCGTTTATCGAAAACGCTTGACTTTTCGGCTATAAACGCTAAATAATATTAACTAAGCACGAAGGGACACTTACAAAGGGTTCAAGCAATGATGGAATTGATCTAGGATGTTCAGGTATGAAGCACAAAGGCTCCAACTTAGAACAATTCAGATCAAGGTGTGAAATGAGAGCAAGATCAAAGGGTATATATAGGATTTCAAGAACCGTTAAGATCATTCCTCGATAAACGAGCTTCAATCTGGTCCGTACAAGTGCACCCACTGATTTGTGAAACCATGGGCATCCCAAAATAGCCCCTAGAAAGCTTAAAAACCACTTGCAACACCTGGAAACAGCTGGAACTGGCTGTAAACTGATTTTTGCAACCTGACAGGTTCACACAGGCCGCGTAAGGTTCTAGGGGAAGTTACGTGGGCCGCCTGAGGTTCCCAGATCAGCAACAAGTTTTCTTAAATTGCAGTTTTTGTCCCTATGAGCTTTTAAGGTCACGTTTGGCATGTTTAAGGCTCGTTAAGCTATTTACAAGGCTCTATAATGAAGCCTAATCATAGGGTAAATAAAACATGCTTGAAAACATGTCGGATGTCGGTTCGTTTGGTCGTATGGTCACGTTGTTCGTCTAATTACGACGAAACACGAACGGACGTGAAAAACGATCCAAATTGCGTGACGAATGGAATTTTATCATGCCGAACACTAAAATAAAATATTTTAGTGGTTGCATAAATTTTTTGGTGTCCGGATATATTCAGAATGCAAGATATGCGCGAAAATGCAAACTTGTGCGCTTTTTGACACTTTTAGTCCCTGCATGACTTAAAGTTTATTTTTGCGCACCAAACACCTCTAAACCTATATCTAAGCTATATAAAGGATAATTAAGACATTTTTAACTCATGGTCATATTCCGGAAGGTCCGTTACCATACGAATCGGCATACTTTTGCACTTTGACCCAAATAGTCCTTTAATCGCACAAAGTAGCGCGAAATGTTGTTTACTGACATCCAAGCCTTCCATGGCCCATAATGGGCATTCCCAAGCATGAATTAAATTATTTCTACACTCTCTATTGCTTAAATGGTCACCAAAAGGCGTAGATTTAAAAGTTGACGCTTTAAGTCCCTCTATTGCACAAACTTGCGCGTCTCATCATTTAATAGCATTGAAGCCTCATCTAATCCATATCAGGCATTATTGAAAGTATTATTAAACATCATGATGCTTCGGGTTCTCTAAAAGGTCATTCAGAGGTATAATTAAACATATTGACACTTTTAGCCCCTCTAACTTGCAAAGTTGCGCTTAACTTTACTTATAAGCATAAAAACTTTAGACGGCCAATGTTTGGCATTCCCAAGAGTATAATTGAATATCATGAAGCTCCTGGTTTGTTAAAAGGTCACTCAGAGGTAAGAATTAACATGTCAACGCTTTTAACCCTTCATTGCGTAAACTTTCAATTTATTCCGCAAACGGCTACACTCGATTATCAAGTGGCTCATTTGTGAATATAAATATCGTGAGAGGTTATTTAGAAACTTATTTTAGGTATGCCAACACTTCCAGTCCTTTCATAATCAAAGTTTTCGATTTTTCAAAAAATTTGTCCCTTAAATTCAATGTTTGACTTCAGTAGGGTTTATTACACGTGTCAATACTTCATTGGACGTGATTTTACGAGATGTTACATCCTCACCCCCTTAAAAGAAATCTCGACCTCGAGGTTTGCTAAAATGCTGGTAGTACTTTTGTCGCATAATGGACTTAACTTCTGTAGCATATCTGGAGCCTCTCCAAGCTCCCAAGTTGACCTCTATAACAGTACATGTATCCTTTTGGAGCTTCATAACCTGTCGATCCTTAATCGATACAGGTTTCTCATCATATCATAAATCTGCATATCATTATGTGATAATGCTTCTCGACTTATTGGTGAAACACGTCCTCAAATCATTAGTGTGTAATGCATTGCGAGCTCCGCCAAACTCCTTAAATAGGTTTTAGTTTATAAGCTATTTGATCTTGATACATTCGATTTCCTTCGAATGATTCTATATATTCAGAGCTTAACTAGCCTGATAATTTAACAAATTGGCACACCCTTCCTGGGTGATATCTTTTGTTGAACCTTATTCCTTAACAAGAACTTAGGAGGGTTGCTACTTTCATAAATCCTTGATTCTCTGCCGAATACTTGCAACTTACAGATGATTATGGACTTGTATGATCTTATTCGTTGTTTCCAAGGCAACTTTCAGATCCTGATAATTGGATTTACCAATCTTTTGTCCAACAATAAATGTTTAACATTCCATCTATACAAGGTTTCCAAAGAAGCAGCCTTGATACTTATATAACAACTATTATAGAAAAGCTTATTTTAAGGTGAGATGGTTATTCCAACCACTGCTTGAAACTAATCTTAAGGAATAGCTAATCCTTGTCGTTAGTCGAACAAATCGACGATCCTGGGCAGCTGATGACAATTCTTAATTGTTGCCTAATTAGGGTTGCGGTAATCAATGCATAAGCAAAATGGACCGTCTTTCTTAATTAACTATACCGAATTCTCAGAATATTGAGTTAGGCTATATGAATCCTCTATTTTAAAACTTACTTAATCAGGGTTTCGATTCCTCCAATGATGGTACTAGCCGTTTTGGAGATTTCATAATAATACAGCCCTAAATGGGATATAAATCTTAACTCTACTTGCCTCTCAGGAGGTAAACAGGGTAATCTTAGGAGAAGATAATCAAGATATAAGGAGGTTACAAAGATTTTCCAAATCTCAGGCTCCAGTTCATCCATCCTTGCTTGTGTCAAACGAGTGACACATTTATGTTACGAGTCCACGAATTTCTTAATCGAAGACCTTTACTTGGACAATTCCATTCTGGATATCTTCTTTGAATACCATTAGCTGACTTTAGTACCATATGACCATCGGAATATCTTTGTGGCCCCATGCATTAAACCTCCATACTGATCAGGCATGGAAGCAATCTATGGAACATATTAAGATACACCAATCCCCATATGACGTTTTTATCGTACCATCTGGTATTCGTAACCGATAGTGATTAAGGAGATATCAACTATATATGCCGACTTACTTCCTCTAGAGAGAGGATACTTCTAAAATTCTACGACTGAAGGTTTCTGACAGGAACAGAAGAAATGGTTCTTATGATATCGCCTGTAAGTTTTACCTTACACTTAATATCTGGGGTTCTTACGGGAAAAATTTCTAAAAGTTTGCTAAGATTATGGTCTTATGAGAGACTAAGCAGCATCTGAACCCAAACGTAACTCCTAGCAATAAAATCAAAATAAGGGATTTATCTGGTGTCATTATTAATGTGAACTGCCTCTAATCATTCATCAGGAGAGTTAAACGCCTCCATTTTTAATCCTTTTAAACTTAGCTGCAAAATCTTTGACAAATTTTTAAGGCAGTCTCAGCTTTGACTGGTTATTTCTTAATCTATATAACGTGAGTAGCCGAGGTAGATCCATGATGGATTTATAATGAGCAGGCTTTGAAACTTTAATGTGCCCTCTTATTGCCGTTGCTAACCACCAATAATTTTTGCATTAAGCTTAGATTTTGGGTAAACTGAATAGGGCACTATCTCAGCCAATGAATTAAAATTTGTAACATACTGTCGACAGTCTAGAACTTTTATGGTGAGAGTCATAAAATTCTTATTCCATCTTTTTCCATTTCGCGAAGTGGATAATAGGTTTTTCTAATAAGGTCCTTAGAACTTGGTCCATCCCATAATGTATAAGAGGATCTTTCTTGTGGACTTCATTAATGTCCTTACTAATTAAGGGTATTGCCATCGAATGACTGTGATGCATACCTTACTGTGTCCTTTCTAGCATAAATGCTGATACACCTAATGGTTTCTACTTCATTCAACAATTTCCTGCAATCGATGGCCCCTTTTTACTATTGAAGTCTCTTGACTTCCAAGAGACGAAGTACATTTAAGTATATCCTAAAAAGAAATGGGGTTCCTTGCCATATATGATTTTGTTTGGTTTATTCTTCGTATTTGAAGTATGAATAAAGCTCTTCTCATGAGCCGCGACATGTGTTTTAGAGCAAACAGCATTCGGCTTCTTGAACATTTTCATGACTTTTCACATAGCCTTTCTAACAGCTGCGTTAATTACAGTTTTGGAGATTAACTCCATTAACATTGAGGTTCACATTGGATGCACCATTAACATTTGTCGCACCTCCAGTATTGCGACTGTTGTTTGTCTCTTCTGAGTTTTCTGTGACAACTCGAAATTTAGAACCTTTTGTTGTGTGCTTGAACGTTTAGCGACTAACCGATTTGATGATTTAATGAATACATGTGAACTTATATGACTATGTGTTATGTTATGTGTATGCTTTGTGTATGTATGCGGGTATGTATATGAACCGAGTGAACCGTAACATGTGGGCCGGTTGGGCCACACACACCCCTTAGCCTATTTCGAAGCCCATTAGGGTGCACAAGTGAAACAAGTATATAATCCTCATGATACCCACACTTGTCATTTTGGACAACACTCATACTCTCCTCTACACACACACTCCTCATCCTCTCACTAAAACCCTAAGTCACAACATTGTCTCTCCTTCATTCTCGGATCCAATCGACAACCGTAAGAAGCTCTCGGATCGTCTCTCACACACACCGGTTGGAAGCTTCACTCACACCTTTGAACCCACACTTGAACCGGTTAGTGAATTTATGATGTTTGTTGTTGTTTAATAATGGTATGAATGATAGAACTTAACTAGTGTAGTGTATGCTTGATGATGTTTGTGAACCGGATGTGTATTGTGTTTTGAGTTGATAATGATGTATGATTTTCGGTTGATGATGATGATTTGATAACATGTTTGCTTGTTAAGGTTCATACATGATAGATATATATCCTCCTTGAATAACCGATGTTAAGATTGTTGTTGTTCATCTATGATGTATATGCTTGATTTCTAGACAAAGTCATGATTAGAGTGGTTGCTAATGTTTCATGATAACTTAACATATGAATAAGTAGAAAAATGTTTGAATATGGTGCTATTATGTTCTCGGATTGAATAGGTGAATGATAAGGATCATTGGTGCATTAAACTAAGTAGATTATGTTGACATAAATCGGTTTAATGAGCTTGTTTGTTCAAAAGATGAAAACCCTAAAGATGAACATGATGAACACATGAAGAACTTGTTGAATATCATATGAACATGTTGAATATTTGAAATCTGATATGTTTGATCCATTTTTAGTAATTTGCTAGACAAGAAACATGTTTAAGGATTTTGGTTGGATAGTACAAACTGTTACATGAAATCAGAATGTTAGTGGGTAGTACACTGTACCGAATCAGCTCCTGTCCAACCGAAACCATCAGTTGCGACTCGAAACCACTGCTTAATGAGTCGAAATCCCCGGTTGCGACATCAGTTGCGAGTCGCAAACACCTAGTTGCGACTCGAAACCACACATGATCAGCACACCAACCTTGTGACTCGAAACCACGGTTGCGAGTCCAGTTGCGACTCGTAACCAAACCAACACGAACCGAAACCATGATCGCGACTCAGGTTGCGAGTCGCAAGCGCCTAGTTGCGACTCGAGACTATACCCAGATACACGCTGTTTGGGCTTGCACCTCATTTCGGACTTAAGAGATTGGGCCGGACTCTTGGGCCTAATGCACAGACCTTATATGTTACTGTTGAACGTGAATATTGTTGAACTGCTATGATCAAACGTGTATGCCATGAACGGTACTTGAATACATTATGCTAGAAACGTACGTGCACTACTTGGATACGAACCTGATTGTATGATACAACTATGATAGGACGTGAGTAGCTACAATATTGCTTGATTGACTTTTCTGTGTATCTACCGAGCAAACCAAGGTGAGTTCACACCCTCTACAAAGCATGGGATTCCCAGGGGTTGGGAATGGGGTTAAGGAACATGGGTTCCTCGTCCTCCTTGGGTAGGACAGTATTGGTTCAGGAATGTAATTCCTCGTCCTCACAGACAGATAACTCGTACTAGACCAAAACTCTATCACGAAGTCCCTCATCTTTGTATCGACTTAATCGCCGAGGCCAATGGCGAGCGGGTCATTAGTTAGATAGCGCTATTTAGGTTTGACAAACCTCACACCGTGCCGCAGAGGACGGGCGTGAACTAATGGACTACTGGCACGTCAATGATGATAGACATTGACAGTTCAGGGCACATAAACATGACTACAGTCAGCAGTCGATATGGTAACGAGTCTAGTATATACATGGGGTAGCCCCCACGGCCGAAATGCCAGATAACTAACACGGGGTAGCCCCCACGGCTGGATAGCCAGAGTAACCGGGAATAAACATGTCACGTTTTTAACTATGGGGTAACCCCCACGGCAGGATGCCAGCTAAAGGAAACTGATTTCGAAACAACTTAAAACGAACACCCAACCGTGAACTCACTCAACTTGTTGTTGACTCGTTACTACATGCTTTGCAGGTCCTTAGGTTCTTAGCTGGAGCTTGCATGGAGGAGGATCGTTGTGGGACATGGACGGCTGTATGCCATGTTAAACCTCGAAACTATTAAACTTCTGTTTTGGCTTTAAGACTTATGCTTCCGCTTGCAACTTAATTATGTTTTGTTTGAACACCAATTGTATTGGCTGGATTTTTATAACTACTTATATGCTTGTTCAATATGATTGGTGGCTGGATCCTGGTCAGTCACGCCTCCAAGCGGTAGTACTCCGCAGGTGGATTTTTGGGGGTGTGACAGATTGGTATCAGAGCCATTGGTTATAGAGAACTTGGTTTTAATAAAGGGAAAAACGTTTTTGTTAAAACCAGACTATAACCTGTACAGTGCTCAACGGTCCACAACGACGCTTCACTCCACATGCAAGGCTCGACATTCTAGGTGATATGATCTGTGTATATATTGCCTACTTGCTAGTTACATAGTACATTGCTCATGGTATGCTTGGTTAGTATAACTACTGTTGCTTGAACACGTGCGTGCTTACTCTATTCTATCGACGTACTTTCGCGAACCCCTCTCACTCACGTTCTTCTTGGTATGAAGATCATGTCTGGACGCGTTAACCTGACACAAGCCCAGTTGACGGCTCTGATCAATGAACGAGTTGCCGCAGCACTTGCAGCTGCACACGCAGGAGGTATATCCTGCAGTCCGAACTCACTCTAGGATCTTTAGAATCCTACTCTCGTGAACCAACCTTTGTGTTAAACTCTGTCTTTTCTTTCACCTACGATAGGTCAGCACGTTCAGCCACCCGTGTGCACTTTTAAGACTTTCATGGACTGCCGACCAACTACTTTTAGCGGCACTGAAGGAGCAGTAGGTCTCCTACACTGGTTTGAGAAGCTAGAATCTGTGTTCGAAATGTGCGAATGCCCTGAGGCGCGCAGGGTGAAGTACGCTACTGGTACTCTCGAGGGTTTAGCCCTCACATGGTGGAATGCCCAGGTTCAGATGTTAGGGTTGGTTGCTGCCAACGCCACCCCATGGGAAACTTTTAAGGAAATGATCAAGGAAGAGTACTGCAGTCGTGATGAGATTCACAAACTCGAGGTGGAGTTCTTCAACCTCAAGATGACGGGGTCCGAAATTGAAGCTTATGTGAAAAGGTCGAACGAACTGGCAATTCTATGCCCTACTATGGTGGATCCTCCCATCAAACGCATCGAGCTATTTCTTCAGGGCTTAGTGCCGGAAATCCAAAGTCATGTGACTTCAGCAAACCTCGCTACCTACCAGCAAACTGTACAGTTGGCTCACCGTCTCACGGATCAAGCGGTGGAGCAGAACAAGTTACCAAAACGCATAGGTGCTGCAACTACTTCTGGTACCTCTAGTGACAACAAACGAAAATGGGATGGAACTTCAAGTAAGGGTTCGACTTCTGTTCAGTCCCAGTCTCAGCAGAGGAAGACTGAGGACTACAAGAACCCTAATCAGCAATCGTCTGGTGGTGGATACAAAGGAAATCATCCCAAATGCAATCGCTGCAGCCTGCACCACAGCGGGCCATGCACCAGGGGCAACTGTCATCGGTGCAACAAGCCTGGTCACGCTGCAAAGGATTGCAGGAGCTTATACCCCGCCAATCAGAATCGTCAGCAAGCTCAACAGAACCAGCGCCAACAGCAGCAGCAAGGTGATAACAAAGGGTGCTTTCAGTGTGGAGCTGAAGGCCACTTCAAGAGAGACTGTCCCCAACTGAACAGGGGCCAGAACAACAACAACAACAATAACAACAATCAGGGAAATGGTAACAACGGGAACAACAACAACAATGGCGCCAGGAGGCGGGTGTTTGTGATCGGCCAAGGTGAAGCAAGGAATGACCCCAATGTTGTGGCGGGTAAGTTCCTTCTCGACGACTTTTATGTTTCAGTTTTATTTGATTCGGGTGCCGATACTAGCTACGTGTCACTAGAAGTTAGTCGAATGCTTAAGCGTATTCCAACCCCTTTGAACAACAAGCACACCGTAGAGCTAGCAAATGGTAAGAGTTTAGAATCCGCACACGTAGTCAAGGGTTGTAAACTTATTCTCGCTGACCAGACCTTCTCTATCGATCTCATTCCTATTATCTTGGGTAGTTTCGACGTTGTCATTGGGATGGATTGGTTATCCCAACACCGAGCAGAGATTCTTTGCAACGAAAAGATTGTCCGTATTCCTGGTTCAGGTGGTGAACCTCTCCTGATTCATGGCGACAAGCGGAGTGCCGTTGAGAACGTCATCTCCCTCCTTAAGGCCCAGAAGTGCTTGCGAAAGGGCCACACTGCCATTTTGGCTCTCGTTACCGACACCTCAGAAAAGGAGAAGAATATAGAAGATTTTCCAGTTGTACGCGATTATCCAGAGGTATTTCCTGAGGAATTACCTGGTCTTCCGCCTCATCGCCAAGTCGAGTTTCAGATCGAACTAGCCCCTGGAGCTGCGCCCATAGCTCGTGCACCTTATCGTTTAGCTCCATCAGAGTTGAAGGAACTCTCCACGCAACTACAAGAGCTCCTGGATAAGGGTTTTATTCGTCCTAGCTCATCGCCCTGGGGAGCTCCGGTGCTATTTGTGAAGAAGAAAGACGGTACTTTCAGAATGTGCATAGACTACCGAGAACTCAACAAGGTGACAGTGAAGAATCGTTATCCCCTACCGCGTATCGACGACTTGTTCGACCAGCTGCAAGGGTCGAGCTACTATTCGAAGATCGATTTGAGATCGGGTTATCACCAGCTGAGAGTCCGGGAAGAGGACGTCTCCAAAACAGCTTTCAGAACTCGATACGGGCACTATGAGTTTTTGGTCATGCCTTTTGGGATGACAAACGCACCTGCGGTTTTCATGGACTTGATGAACCGAGTGTGCAAGCCTTACCTGGACAAGTTCGTTATAGTCTTCATCGACGACATCCTGATCTACTCTAAGAGTCGGGAAGAACACGAGCAACATCTGCGACTTATTCTGGAACTCCTTCGAACAGAACAGCTTTATGCAAAGTTCTCGAAATGCGACTTCTGGCTTCGAGAAGTCCATTTCCTAGGCCACGTGGTAAACAAGGATGGGATTCATGTTGATCCATCCAAGATAGACTCGATTAAGAACTGGCCTGCACCTCGTACACCAGAGGAAATTCGCCAATTCTTGGGTTTGGCGGGATACTACCGGAGATTCATAAAGGATTTTTCCAAGATTGCACAGCCTCTCACCTCACTAACGCAGAAGGGCGTTGTTTATCGCTGGGGAAACACACAGGAGTTGGCATTTCAACACCTAAAGGATAGACTTTGTAGCGCACCTATCCTTTCCTTGCCAGAAGGCACAGACGACTTTGTGGTTTACTGCGACACATCAATTCAGGGTCTTGGTTGCGTGTTGATGCAACGAGACAAAGTTATAGCCTACGCCTCACGCCAACTCAAGGTTCATGAAAAGAACTACACTACGCACGATTTAGAGCTGGGAGCTGTTGTTTTTGCACTTAAGTTATGGCGGCATTACCTGTATGGTACCAAGTGCGCCATCTACACTGACCACAGGAGCCTCGAGCACATCTTCAAGCAGAAGGAACTGAATATGCGACAACGATGATGGGTCGAACTACTGAGTGACTACGAGTGCTCAATCAGGTACCACCCGGGCAAGGCCAATGTTGTGGCCGACGCCCTCAGTCGAAAGGATACTGCGCCTAAGCGCGTGCGAGCTTTACAACTCACGATCCATTCTAGTCTTCCCTCCCAGATACGAGCTGCTCAGATAGAAGCACTGAAACCAGAAAACGTCAGGGCTGAAGCCCTACGCGGATCGAGGCAACGCTTAGAACAGAAGGAAGATGGTGCTTACTACGTAACGGGACGCGTTTGGGTCCCACTCTATGGCAACCTACGAGAGCTTGTGATGGATGAAGCACACAAGTCTCGCTACTCAGTACACCCTGGATCAGATAAGATGTATCATGATATCAAAACTACGTACTGGTGGCCTAGCATGAAGGCCCACGTAGCAACCTACGTTAGCAAGTGTTTGACTTGTGCGAGAGTCAAGTCCGAATACCAGAAACCCTCAGGCCTACTCCAACAACCAGAGATACCTCAATGGAAATGGGAGCAAATTTCCATGGATTTTGTCACTGGCCTACCTAGATCCCAGCGCGGGAACGATACTATTTGGGTGATCGTGGATCGACTCACAAAGTCTGCACACTTCTTGGCTATCAAGGAGACGGATAAGTTCTCCACTCTTGCAGAAATATACATCAAGGAAATTGTTTCGAGGCACGGGGTGCCCACCTCTATCATCTCGGACCGAGATGCACGTTTCACTTCAGAGCTGTGGCAAGCAATGCACAAATCCTTTGGCTCACGACTAGACATGAGCACAGCGTACCATCCTCAGACGGACGGGCAGTCCGAGCGCACGATTCAAACCTTAGAGGACATGCTTCGTGCATGTGTAATCGACTTTGGCAACCGCTGGGAAAAGCATCTGCCACTTGTGGAATTCTCGTACAATAACAGCTACCACACCAGCATAGGAGTTGCTCCATTTGAGGCATTGTACGGACGTAAATGCCGGTCTCCCCTTTGCTGGGCAGAGGTGGGAGACAGTCAGATCACTGGTCCAGAATATGTGGTAGATACAACCGAGCAAATCGCTCAGATACGAAAACGCATGACGGCCGCTCGCGAACGTCAGAAAGTTTACGCCGACATGGGCAGGAAACCACTTAAGCTCCAGGTTGGGGAGCGGGTACTACTCAAAGTTTCACCCTGGAGGGGTTTGGTTCGTTTTGGTAAACGCGGTAAACTCAACTCACGATACGTTGGACCTTTCGAGGTCATTGAGAAAATAGGCAGGGTGGCCTACAGACTAAACTTACCAGCAGAACTCAGTGCAGTTCACAACGTTTTTCATGTGTCGAATCTGAAGAAGTGTCCGTCAGATGAGACCCACGTAGTTCCTTTGAAGGAACTCACGATCGACGAGCAGTTACGATTCGTCGAGGAACCAGTCGAAATCACGGACCGGGATGTTAAGGTCCTCAAGAGCACTAGGATACCTCTCGTTCGAGTTCGTTGGAACTCACGTCGCGGCCCAGAGTTCACCTGGGAGCGCGAAGATCAGATGAAACAAAAATATCCCCAACTGTTCGCAAACAGTACACCCACTACTGAGGCTGAAGCTACGGAATTTCGGGACGAAATTCCAGATCAACGGGGGGTGGATGTGACACCCCAGGAAAACCAGGAAAACCATACAACTTAACTAGCTTCCTCAGTGAGTGCCTACCAAATTTCGGGACGAAATTTCTTTCAACTTGGGGATGATGTGACAACTCGAAATTTAGAACCTTTTGTTGTGTGCTTGAACGTTTAGCGACTAACCGATTTGATGATTTAATGAATACATGTGAACTTATATGACTATGTGTTATGTTATGTGTATGCTTTGTGTATGTATGCGGGTATGTATATGAACCGAGTGAACCGTAACATGTGGGCCGGTTGGGCCACACACACCCCTTAGCCTATTTCGAAGCCCATTAGGGTGCACAAGTGAAACAAGTATATAATCCTCATGATACCCACACTTGTCATTTTGGACAACACTCATACTCTCCTCTACACACACACTCCTCATCCTCTCACTAAAACCCTAAGTCACAACATTGTCTCTCCTTCATTCTCGGATCCAATCGACAACCGTAAGAAGCTCTCGGATCGTCTCTCACACACACCGGTTGGAAGCTTCACTCACACCTTTGAACCCACACTTGAACCGGTTAGTGAATTTATGATGTTTGTTGTTGTTTAATAATGGTATGAATGATAGAACTTAACTAGTGTAGTGTATGCTTGATGATGTTTGTGAACCGGATGTGTATTGTGTTTTGAGTTGATAATGATGTATGATTTTCGGTTGATGATGATGATTTGATAACATGTTTGCTTGTTAAGGTTCATACATGATAGATATATATCCTCCTTGAATAACCGATGTTAAGATTGTTGTTGTTCATCTATGATGTATATGCTTGATTTCTAGACAAAGTCATGATTAGAGTGGTTGCTAATGTTTCATGATAACTTAACATATGAATAAGTAGAAAAATGTTTGAATATGGTGCTATTATGTTCTCGGATTGAATAGGTGAATGATAAGGATCATTGGTGCATTAAACTAAGTAGATTATGTTGACATAAATCGGTTTAATGAGCTTGTTTGTTCAAAAGATGAAAACCCTAAAGATGAACATGATGAACACATGAAGAACTTGTTGAATATCATATGAACATGTTGAATATTTGAAATCTGATATGTTTGATCCATTTTTAGTAATTTGCTAGACAAGAAACATGTTTAAGGATTTTGGTTGGATAGTACAAACTGTTACATGAAATCAGAATGTTAGTGGGTAGTACACTGTACCGAATCAGCTCCTGTCCAACCGAAACCATCAGTTGCGACTCGAAACCACTGCTTAATGAGTCGAAATCCCCGGTTGCGACATCAGTTGCGAGTCGCAAACACCTAGTTGCGACTCGAAACCACACATGATCAGCACACCAACCTTGTGACTCGAAACCACGGTTGCGAGTCCAGTTGCGACTCGTAACCAAACCAACACGAACCGAAACCATGATCGCGACTCAGGTTGCGAGTCGCAAGCGCCTAGTTGCGACTCGAGACTATACCCAGATACACGCTGTTTGGGCTTGCACCTCATTTCGGACTTAAGAGATTGGGCCGGACTCTTGGGCCTAATGCACAGACCTTATATGTTACTGTTGAACGTGAATATTGTTGAACTGCTATGATCAAACGTGTATGCCATGAACGGTACTTGAATACATTATGCTAGAAACGTACGTGCACTACTTGGATACGAACCTGATTGTATGATACAACTATGATAGGACGTGAGTAGCTACAATATTGCTTGATTGACTTTTCTGTGTATCTACCGAGCAAACCAAGGTGAGTTCACACCCTCTACAAAGCATGGGATTCCCAGGGGTTGGGAATGGGGTTAAGGAACATGGGTTCCTCGTCCTCCTTGGGTAGGACAGTATTGGTTCAGGAATGTAATTCCTCGTCCTCACGGACAGATAACTCGTACTAGACCAAAACTCTATCACGAAGTCCCTCATCTTTGTATCGACTTAATCGCCGAGGCCAATGGCGAGCGGGTCATTAGTTAGATAGCGCTATTTAGGTTTGACAAACCTCACACCGTGCCGCAGAGGACGGGCGTGAACTAATGGACTACTGGCACGTCAATGATGATAGACATTGACAGTTCAGGGCACATAAACATGACTACAGTCAGCAGTCGATATGGTAACGAGTCTAGTATATACATGGGGTAGCCCCCACGGCCGAAATGCCAGATAACTAACACGGGGTAGCCCCCACGGCTGGATAGCCAGAGTAACCGGGAATAAACATGTCACGTTTTTAACTATGGGGTAACCCCCACGGCAGGATGCCAGCTAAAGGAAACTGATTTCGAAACAACTTAAAACGAACACCCAACCGTGAACTCACTCAACTTGTTGTTGACTCGTTACTACATGCTTTGCAGGTCCTTAGGTTCTTAGCTGGAGCTTGCATGGAGGAGGATCGTTGTGGGACATGGACGGCTGTATGCCATGTTAAACCTCGAAACTATTAAACTTCTGTTTTGGCTTTAAGACTTATGCTTCCGCTTGCAACTTAATTATGTTTTGTTTGAACACCAATTGTATTGGCTGGATTTTTATAACTACTTATATGCTTGTTCAATATGATTGGTGGCTGGATCCTGGTCAGTCACGCCTCCAAGCGGTAGTACTCCGCAGGTGGATTTTTGGGGGTGTGACATTTTCCATACTCGAATCTTTGGTATTAAATACCATATTCAACAAGTGCTTAGGCAGTCCATACCCAGTGTCTCCTTGAAAGGCTCACCATAAGGAGTCTTGATAACTACTTGCTTCTTATCACACACAATATGGGATTGATTTTTAAGACGACCAATTCATTCCTATCACTATATCGAGCCCCTCTTATTTTAATGGAAACAAGAACAGCGGAAAAGAATGATTCCTAATGGATATAAAACATCCATCTAATATTGTTGAAGCAGTCTCTGAGGTACTATCGGCCAATTCTACTTTATACTTAACGCTTAGAGTTTTTTTTTTAACAGGCAGATTTAATGATTTACAAAATCTATTGTCTATGAAAGACTTATCTGAACCTGAATCAAATAATACTCTAACATGAGCGTTATTGATAAAGAAAGTACCTGTTGTGGCATTGTCATCCTGAATGGCCTCTTGAGCATCCATTTGAGAGCTTCCAGCTTTGGTCTTCTTAGCCTCCCCAGGCTTCTTGGTTTTATTTGGGCAATTTGTCTTGATGTGCCCTATTTCATTGCAACCATAGCAGGTTGCGTCCTTTATGTCTTGGCACTCCAAGGTCTTGTGCCCTTCCTTATTACAAATCCCACAAGGCCTAGCTTGTGACTCCAAAGTGCATTTCCCTTTAGTTGCCTTCTTTGGGCAGCGGGTCTTTATGTACCCCTTCTCGCCACAACCATAGCATGTGGCGTCCTTCAAGTCCTTGCATTCATGGGTCTTGCGATCCATCTCTTTACAGATGACACTTCCCCTGGTCTGCTCATAGAAACATTTTCCGAAGTGCTTCTTCCCGCAGGTTTTACATTTGGGTTTTGCCTCCTTTGGCTTGGACTGGTCATAGTTTGAACCGGTCTTACCCTTTTTGTAACCTTTATTTGGGGTATTATCACACTTTCGCTTATGATCCTTTAATACACGGTCCATGGCTTTGTTTACGGCTGTATCCAACATAGCCTGTAATTCGGTGCCCGTTAAGTTCGGTCTTGCATCATTATTCCGATCAACTGGATGATTGTGAGCTTCAGAGGAGTCAGCCATGGTGAAGCTTTGAAGGCTACAGACCAAGTAGTAATAATTGGTTTAATTATATGGTGAATTGTCGAATTTGATGATTAAATAGCCATGGTGCAAATAAACCATATAGGCCAATAGATAGTATTTAATTTATTTGATTATGTTTTGCCTAGGTTTTTAAATAAACCATCTTTGGCGTTTAAATGGAATGCAATCCTTCATATTTATTAGACAGGGGACATAAGTCACGACTGTCAATGTCGTACTGTCATTTTATATATAGCACAAGGGCTTGTTCCAAAGGACTTTTTGATGGCATAGATGCCTTGTCACTAGGGAAATTTTAAAACATAATCGATGATTCCTTTGGATCGGAAAATTTCATAGTTCACTGTCTTGACAAGAAGTTATGAAATAAAACTATCTTTTTCATGTATACATTCTTGCCCGAAGGTATTCATCCCAATGGATGTTTTGATGTGTTCATCATGTTCGACGTTTATTAGCCATGATTCCTCTTGATCATTTACGCTAAATAAGGGGTTTGGAAAATTCCTAATATGAAGATGACAAGTGTGATTTTATCGCATCACTGTTGTCGGGAGTGTTAACATGTTTTCAGATGTTAACAAGGATTTGAATCTCTTTTTAAACAGGTTTTACCATCTTAGCTAGGTCTTTAATGACATTCAAGCTAGGTTATACCTTTTAATATTCTTTTTAATACATATACTGGCAGAAAAGGAATGATATTTATTTTATTCAAAATTTTCATTATAATCATCCTAAATTTAATTAAAATATAACTATGGCACAAAAGGCCAAGTCACAAGGGCAACTTTACAATATAAACCATGATTTTGTAGAATCAAGGTATTTAGGCTTGAACATTGGTCATGCCTTTTCTTGACAGTGAGTTGTAGGCTACGACTGTCTTTTGTCTTATATGACAATGAATACGGCTCGTAAACATTACATCCCTAATGGATGCTTAATTCACCAAATAGGAAAGGATTTCGGGAGAATCCAGTATAAGGATGATTTATGTGATTGAATCACATTTGCCAGGAATGTTAACATGTTTACAGGTGTTAACAAGGATTTGAATCTTTTGAATAGGTTTTACCATCTTGGCCTTGTCTGAAATGACATATAGGCTAGGTTATCCCTTTAAGATTCTTTTAATATTTAACGCAGAGTAATCCTAAATTGAGATGTTAATAAGGGTCTGAATCTAGTTGAGAAACTACCATCTTGGCCCTGTCTTAAAATGACACATGGGCTAGGTCTTGTCCTTTTTAGATTTTGCCATTTTATTATAATGGTAAATCTCATAAAAGGAATGTTATTATTATGTTCATATATAATGATGTAAATAAAATTTAGATAAAACATTCCAATGATTCCAAAGGAGGTACATAATTGCCCTAAACGGGACTTGAAAGAAATGATGTTGTCCATGAAGGGACTGAAAGATAAGTATGCCCTTATAAGGACTTACTAAGGAAACGAACTTCAGCAAAAGGAGTTTCTTCTTCATTTTATTTCTGAATGTTTTCTCCTTGGTTGTACGTTAATCCTAGTCGCGGTACGAAGCTCGGCCTTTCCTAGGCTTCAAATGGGGAGAATTTCCATTACGACTTCTTTGCTTGGCGACAAATAAAAAATATATAGAACTGAGAGCAATAATTCTCCGTATAGAGACGAGAGTATTCCTATGTTAAGTCTAGACTCAGAAGGTCAAAGAATGTGCTATTGTGTCATTGAGATTAAACACAAAAGGCTAGTGTTTAATTCACTCAATGTTGGCTCTGATACCAACTTGTGACACCCCGATATTTCCACATATTACTGGTGGGCCCGGTGGGGAGTATCGTGACGTAGTTGATATCATCATAGTCAAACAACACACATTTAAATGCACAGCGGAAGCAAAAGATAAATATATTACAATCCGATTCAAAAGTAATATCATATATTACAACGGAATGTAAGATGGATCCACAGGCGGATCTTAAAACAGAAAGATAACTTTGTTCAACAGACTTTAGGCATCTAGAACTTGTGAGATTCCTTATTAACGCCCTGAGCTCCCAGCCAATTACGTACAGTACCTGTCACTTAATCTTCTTGGAAAATACGTCAGTTTACACTGGTAAATACAATTAACTGACTCATTTTGAAAATGTTTTAGAAAATTTATTTGAATGCTCATGGCACAAAAGTTCTTTTATAACTTGGGATAATTATTTATATATAAACTTGTAAAAGAATTACATGTTCGTTATACGTTCAGTAGCCCGGATTGACGCCGGGTTAAAGATTAATAGACACACCACATGATATAGTCCCGCGGTGAGTTATTCCCGAAACCGGCGGTTATACCTTATTATTTATATATGCACTGTTGGGTGTACGCCTACACCCCGTGCTTAGGTCGTGGCCATTTCTTAAAATGATGCCAAGGATATCCGGGACATGGTCATTAACCCCCCAAAGGCTTTAAGCAAACAATACAATTTAAACGGGTCATTTTAATAAAGTAACCTTCATACGATTAAAAATTCAATACCCGACCAAGCGGTATTTTATATACCGTACCCCAAGCCCGTATAAGGGAAAATAAGTTAAAAGTATTTACCTGAACTTAAAATGCAATTTATACTTAGCCGTATATCCTAATCAGCAAGTGCAAGTACCTTTACTGGGGCTCTTAATCTGGAACAAAGGTTTTTAATAACCTATTAGATTCCTAACGGGTCTTAATTAAGCCTATGCTTAGACTGGTTAGTTTTTATAAGAAGATACGGTTCAAAACGCATGATTATGCGAAGACCGAATTAGAATGTGGTTTAGACCCGAAAAGCTTGTATACTTGTTTAATATGGGTAAACTAAACACATTCTGGATTTTGAGATAAAAATGATAAGGTTTGACCCGTTTCGGCTAATTTATGCAACTAGTTTCATAAACTGCACCGAACGCGAATAATGCGTTACGGGTAACCAAAAGAGTCATATTCAGGTTTCCTAAGTTAATATGTCTTAAATATGTTGTGATATCAGTAGGATACCTTCCATTATGCCCAAAACGAGTTTAAGACCAATTTATGCCCCGTAGGGGTATTTTGGTCATTTTAAAGGTTATAAGAGAGTTTAAATATTAATCTGAGTTTCAGGTATGATATAATCAGTAAAAGTACTTAATTTAATAAGTTATAACAGTAGGATATTACCTATATGTGAATTTTATTATTTATAACCAAACTATGCACCAAAGGGGCATTTTGGAAATTTCACATAGGGCTTAAAGGTCAAAACTAGAAATCTGAGCTTAAAACTTTTGCTTACTATTAAAGTGTATAAATTTACTAAAAATATCAGTAGGCATCAAGTCTTATATATTTAAAATAGTCTTTATACAGACTATGCGCTTAAAACGCGTACAAAGGCGGTTTTAAGCGATTTCCAGGTTTTTAAAGAAAAGCTGATATTTTTTTATCATTCCAGAAAGCTTAAAATATTTTATGTATCATATAAAATCAATAGCAAAAGGTTTGGGGTCAAAATGTTTTGTAAAACTCAATTTATAAGCCAAAAGGGCAAAACCGGCAATTACCGAATCAAGCCTAGAACCCTATGTTATGCTCAGCCTAAAAATAAATAAAAATCTTCAAAAATCCCAAAATATTATTTTATATCAGTAGGTAAAAAATTTGGTATCAACAATTGGGTTTAAATAGGATATACGCTAATTACGCCGTTTAATTAATAAAAAGCTTTCTAATTACGCTATTGAGCATAACTCCTAATCTAGACCTCCAAATGATGTCAAATTTTAAGGACAAGTTTATAAATTAGTAATAAAGATTATTGTCCTCTCACATTTTCAAAATTCTTGTTTTAGGGTCAAAAGGGCATAATGGTCATCATTTAAGCATATAACGGAAACATGTATATGAATAGGATAACTAAGGATCCAAGTTGTATAACCTCAGAGGGTTATACTAACCTATAACATGGTCCTAAATGAATCCTAAGGCATATCTAAACTAAGCTAAATCGGGTCAGAACTGAAAGTCAAAGCAAAAGTCAACTTTTGCGACTTTCGGTTCCGAACCGAGCCAATACTTAGAATTGTCGGGTTGAATCATGCTTAGGCATGTTCAACTAATATTTACCAAGTTATTAAAGTGAGAAAACTGATTTTATGGCTTTTATATTAACAGTTATGAATTTTATTTAAAACTAACCCGTTTGACTTTTATTTGACCCGACAATTTAACTAAGTAAACGTGGTAATTAGGAGGTGCCCTTTCGAGGGTATAACACCTACCTAATTACGGTCACGTAGCCATGTTCGTTGTGAACAATAGCTCAACCGTTTAAAAGTCAAAGCGTTTATCGAAAACGCTTGACTTTTCGGCTATAAACGCTAAATAATATTAACTAAGCACGAAGGGACACTTACAAAGGGTTCAAGCAATGATGGAATTGATCTAGGATGTTCAGGTATGAAGCACAAAGGCTCCAACTTAGAACAATTCAGATCAAGGTGTGAAATGAGAGCAAGATTAAAGGGTATATATAGGATTTCAAGAACCGTTAAGATCATTCCTCGATAAACGAGCTTCAATCTGGTCCGTACAAGTGCACCCACTGATTTGTGAAACCATGGGCATCCCAAAATAGCCCCTAGAAAGCTTAAAAACCACTTGCAACACCTGGAAACAGCTGGAACTGGCTGTAAACTGATTTTTGCAACCTGACAGGTTCACACAGGCCGCGTAAGGTTCTAGGGGAAGTTACGTGGGCCGCCTGAGGTTCCCAGATCAGCAACAAGTTTTCTGAAATTGCAGTTTTGGTCCCTGTGAGCTTTTAAGGTCACGTTTGGCACGTTTAAGGCCCGTTAAGCTATTTAAAAGGCTCTATAATGAAGCCTAATCATAGGGAACATAAAACTTGCTTGAAAACATGTCGGATGTCGGTTCGTTTGGTCGTATGGTCACGTTGTTCGTCTAATTACGACGAAACACGAACGGACGCGAAAAACGATCCAAATTGTGCGACGAATGGAATTTTATCATGCTGAACACTAAAATAAAATATTTTAGTGGTTTCATAAATTTTTGGGTGTCCGGATATATTCAGAATGCAAGATATGCGCGAAAATGCAAACTTGTGCGATTTTTTACACTTTTAGTCCCTGCATGACTTAAAAGTTTATTTTTGCGCACCAAACACCACTAAGCCTATATCTAAGCTATATAAAGGATAATTAAGGCATGTTTAACTCATGATCATATTTTCGAAGGTCCGTTACCGTACGAATCGGCATACTTTTGTAGTTTGACGCAAATAGTCCTTTAATCGCACAAAGTAGCGCGAAATGTTGTTTACTGACATCCAAGCCTTCCATGGCCCATAATGGGCATTCCCAAGCATGAGTTTAATTATTTCTACGCTCTCGATTGCTTAAATGATCACCAAAAGGCGTAGATTCAAAAGTTGACGCTTTAGGTCCCTCTATTGCACAAACTTGCGCATCTCATCATTTAATAGCATTGAAGCCTCATCTAATCCATATTAGACATTCTTGAAAGTATTATTAAACATCACGATGCTTCAGGTTCGCTAAAAGGTCATTCAGAGGTATAATTAAACATATTGACACTTTTAGCCCCTCTAACTTGGAAAGTTGAGCGTAACTTTACTTATAGGCATAAAAACTTTAGACGGCCAATGTTTGGCATTCCCGAGAGTATAATTGAATATCATGAAGCTCCTAGTTTGTTAAAAGGTCACTCAGAGGTAAGAATTAACATGTCGACGCTTTTAACCCTTCATTGTGCAAACTTTCAATTTATTCCGCAAACGGCTACACTCGATTATCAAGTGGCTCATTTGTGAATATAAATATCGTGAGAGGTTATTTAGAAACTTGTTTTAGGTATGCCAACACTTCCAGTCCTTTCATAATCAAAGTTTTCGATTTTTCAAAAAATTTGTCCCTTAAATTCAATGTTTGACTTCAGTAGGGTTTATTACACGTGTCAATACTTCATTGGACGTGATTTTACGAGGTGTTACATAATGGTTAAAAAAATTGATACATCCCGAATTTTATTTGTTTAAAAGGTAATATCTATTAAGAGATCGAATTAATAGTTGTTTCTTAATATATAATTTAAGTTTTTCTTTTAGGTGTTGCGTGCTGCAACTATAATTGATCCTTTGAGTGCTGCAACTCAAATTCATCATGACACAAATATTAATACACCTTTAAAATAAATATTATATATTACTTTGTTACATGTTTAATTAAAATAAATGATTTTTAAAGGTAACTTAGTTTAACTTTTTTTTTTATTCTTGCCAGATGATACATTAAAAAATGAATAATTGTATTTATTAACGACTTTTATGTTGCCTATATTTTATTGCGGATGTGTAATTAACTAAACGGGAGAGTGGGCAACGTGTGGAGTAATTTTAGGTAACTTTCTAACTACTACACTCTAAAAAACTGTCAATTTTTGGGGGTTATTACGGATGAGATTTAATCTCACAAATAACCGCCATGATCGGACGACCGAGATTAACGTAGGTGTTGCTATCACCATAAAATTAACAAACAAAAAAGATATATACATATTACATGTCAATGATAACAATGTACATATAGTATTTCATTATATGTTTAATGTAATGCATCTCCTTTGTCCTTATGTTTATCTCGGCAATCTCACCCCATTCTTGAACTATAATGAACTTGTTATATCCATTGATATAGTGCACAGATGACCTAATCATCAATGACATAGACACACCGGGCAGAAAAGAAATCACTTTTGACCAGGTTTCATTTTGCAGTTTCCACGATTCAACATCCACGCTAAATATTCTGATACTAACATATGGAGTTCATCTCGTATTGTGTTTTTTACAACGAATTTTGTTTTTACAAATGCTTTGGTTTTTTGTATAATATTGTGTTAGGAAATTTAGACTTTGTAGCCAACTCCTAGCATATATTTATCTAAATACCCCATGTAAATAATAACCGCTCAAGTTAACTACCTTCTGAAAAAATGGGAGTTAGTGGAGGTTGAGAGAGGTTATTTATTTATCAAGAAAGAAAAGTTTTATTAACCATTAATACAACAGTTGATGTTATCAGTTTTATAAGAGAACATGGTCGACAACTACAAAAATGGTTTAACCTGAATAATAAACTGCTAATACATATCCTAGTTAAAATTATAATGGAGGGAATCGACGACATGGTATGTTGTAAAAAAATACAAATAAAAAGTATATCATGTCATATAAAAAACACAATGTTTATACAAAAACACAATGCTATAGTATAGTATAGTACAATGTTACATATATAAAAAGGAAACATCTACAAAACCTCGTTGTCTAATAAAAACACAATGTGGCGATAAAACTTCACCTCACGAAACTGCTACACCTAAAAAACCTCCAAATTCCGGCCATAACCACCAGGTTATTCTGGTTAGGATTAAACCTCACAATTAAGCGTCTAATTTGTATGGCCAAGATCAATCGCACACCTTTATTTAGGAATATAAAGTAACTCCCACTACCCACAGGACTGCATTTGTTTTTTTTTTTTCTAAAATTGTTTCCTTTTCTGTCGGAACTGTCTTAGGTGGAGAATGTGGACAGAAAATCGGGGGGGGGGGGGGGGCTAACTAATTAACAGTTTTTTAATTAATTTTATAATTATTTTGTTAGATCGTGGAATGTTATCTACTATTTATTAGGCTGACCAGGTCAAACTGTCAACCTGAACTCTCTTTAGGAGAAAATTGCTTCAATTAAGAAATAACTGCTATTTATTCAAAAACACAATGTTATTTGTACTCTAATTATAAATATATAAAAACACAACGGGCAGAAATCAAATTAACATTGTGTTATAGGTTTTGATAATAACACAATGTATAGAAACGATTGTAAAAAACGTAATGACCAAAACCCAGTTAAAAAACACAATGACCAGAACTTTTAATACAATGCAAAGAAAACCCGCTAAATAATGATTTTTTATATAGCAATATAATACTCATATCAAAGATAAAAAAACATTCGTTATTATGGTGATTTTTTTAAATATCGTATGAAAAAAGAAAAAAAGTTATGGAAATATTAAAATGATTGGGGGGTGGGGGGGGGGAGGGCATTGACATGTGTTTTGCATATAGAGAGTGAAAGGCAAGCCAAGTTACAAAGCTGCATTTACAAACACAAACAAAGGCAAGCCAAGTTACAAAGAGGGTATATATGATTAACACCATCCAAACTCACTGCATATTTTAATATCACAATAACTTCTTATCCAATTATTAAGAACATCAATAAATGTGTTTATATTTAAGATAATGATGACTTTTTATTTTATTGCTATTAGTACCTACAATTGTTCTTGAATTGTCATACATACTAACTTAAAATCTTACATCTATTAACCTCTGTTGTGTTAACCGGAGGAACCAATGCTTGGTTGATAATTAGGTAATCATTATTTAATAATAAATAAAATTGATAGGAACATTTGTGACAAACTGATATATAAAAAAGACATAATCAATACTAAATGAAATAATAAATGATAACTTACTCGATATTTTAATTTATTTAAAATATATATAAAATTAATTTGATTAATTATTATCGTTAAAGGGGTAATATATATTAAAATTCAAGAAATAAAGGTACATGAATTAAAAGAATACTTAATGAATAAAATAACTAAAGTTAAAATGAAAAGGAGGTAAGGTGAAGGAACACGTAAGAAAGATGTGAAAAAGGACAAAATATAAAAAAGTACAAGGGCCAATCACTCATTATCTTCAACCTGTTATCTTCTTTATTTTTCAGTTCACGTGCTTTCTTTTTCGCCTGAAATCTGAAAAAATAAATATGAAGCATATATCCTACAAAGGGACAACCGGTCCCATTAAATCCTTCTCCGCACCCATGTTGTGGCCAACCCCAACCCACCTGCCCCACCCCCTAACCGCGCCATGGTGTGATGGTGTTGTTGGGTGTTGTTTGCTAATCTAGCACTGGACAACGCTCTACCCTATTGTCAACTTTTGTATCCATCAAGTTGTTGACTGGTTATGATTCTTGATTGTTGTCGCAACCCCCGTCCCCTAATCACCCAGGGAACGGGCTGCCGCGACCAATCTTGGTGGTATCGGGTGTTTATCATTTTGGCAGCGGAATTTACATCAGGATCGTAGTTAGGAAATATTTTATCAGAGTAAAACACCACGCTTTTATAATATTCCATAGATGGGAAAATCCCAAGTTTTCATTACACATATTTTTACAAGGATAAACCCTATTTTATTCAAATAAAACATCTCTTTATTTAGGTAACTTTTATAGCCACTTTTCCAAGCCTTCAGTTCTATCCAGCTGGCTTCTATTTGGCTTTCACATTTTGTTACCTGAAACGCGTTTAAAAACATTTTGTCAGTGGGAAATACTGGTGAGTGAATCCCAGTTTAATCAAGAAAAATTTATCATTCGAGTATTGAGGGCGATCTCGCAATTATATTTGTTTCCAATTCTTACTTTAATTACCACCCACGGTACTGTTGTCCCGACTTATGGTCATGTTACTACTCACAGTGTAGTAACAAATTTTGTATACAAAACCCCAAATATACCGACGATAATTGTAGAATTACAAATACTCAATCACTGGCAATATAATGTAAAACATTGAGGTTTTGTAAAAACAGTTTATACAAAAAGGAGATTACTCACATTGCTGTCTTAGGTTTTCTTTAAGAATTTCTTAGTGATTATCTATAATTTACACAAATGCACACGCGTTAGTATAATAACCCAATATTTACATTAGTAATACCCTACCCGAGATGGCATTCCAACGACTACGTCGGGCAGAACCACGACAGCCATTACGGAACCCTGGATTAATCGGGATCTAATACGTAATCGGGGTTATAATACTTACAACGGAGCAGAACTTCGTTAATTAGGGGGATATTATACTCGAGTATAAAGTATACTGTGTAGAAATTTGAGAGAGAGATCGAGAGATGAACGAGTTGAAACTGAGGCTGAAGGCCTCAATTTATAGTGCCTTTTCGACTTCCCTCGCGGCCCGCGTAGAAAGAAGGCAGGGCCTTCGCGGCCCGCGACATAGGCTGGGTAGGCCCTAGCCTGGCCCAGTCATCGGTGTAGGCTCGACGTGTGGCTGCCACGTGGCAGCACCGGGCTGCGCCTCATGTCCACTCCGTCACGGCCCGCGTAAGACCAAGCTTAGGTCTTCGCGGCCCGCCACAGATATTAAAATTTTGATTTTTTTATTTAAATTAATAAGATAAAGGTATTCGGGGCCCGTTTTTGCATACGGGGTGTGTTTAGGAGTGTCTAGGTGTCTAGGGTCACGTTAAAAGTTTCTGGAGAGCTACTATATTTGTGGAGGTAAAGAAGTACATGACTTTAAAATTTATGTTAGATTTGTTGTCATATCTAATTATTTATCTTCAAATATGTATATATCTATAAGTGTATATAGGAATACTCTAAATATTTTAGGGGTGTCGAAAAAATATTTTGGAAGGTTGTTATATCCTCCCCACCTTGTTTTAGAACTCGTCCTCGAGGTCTACTAGAATAAGTGCGGATATTTCTTTTGCATTTCTGATTCAAGCTCCCATGTGTACTCTGGTCCTCTCTTGGAATCCCATTTGACTTTGACTAATACCAATCTCTTATGTTTGAGGTTCTTGACTTACCTGTCTTCAATCTGTAGTGGCTTTTCTACAAACTTAAGTTTTTCATTTATCTCTATATCCTTAAGAGGCACTACTAGTGATTCATCAGCTAAGCATTTCTTAAGATTAGATACATGAAAGACGTCATGTATTCCTGCCATTTCCTCTGGCAGTTGTAGCTGATAGGCTACAGGTCCTATTCTTCTAATAATCTTAAAAGGTCCAACATATCTAGGACTTAGCTTTCCCCTATTGATGAATCTGACTACTCCTTTCCAAGGAGAGACTTTCAATAATACCTTGTCACCTACCTGAAATTCCAATGGCTTTCTACTGTTATCAGCATAACTCTTTTGTCGATCGCGTGCTGCTTTCAGTCATTCCTTGACTTGAATGACCTTATCTGTTGTTTCTTGCACTATCTCAGGTCCAGATAGTTGCTTTTCCCCAACTTATGCCTAACAGACTGGGGTTCGGCACTTTCGTCCATAAAGTACTTCGAATGGTGCAGCATTAATACTTGTGTGATAGCTGTTATTATAAGAAAATTCTATTAATGGTAAGTGGTCATCCCAATTACCTCAGAAATCAACTACACAAGTTCTAAGCATATCTTCCATTGTCTGAATTGTCCTTTCGCTTTGTCCGTCCGTTTGAGGATGATAAGTTGTGCTTAGATTTAGCTTGGTTCCCATTGCTTTTTGGAAACTTGTCCAAAAATGAGAGGCAAAACGGCTATCTCTATCATAAACAATTGATAAAGGAATTCCATGTAATGAAACTATTTCATTTACATACAGCTTAGCTAATTGTTTCATACTGAAAGTTTCCTTCATTGGTAGGAAATGAGCTGACTTAGTTAGCATGTCTACAATCACCCAGATTGTATCATTACCTTTTCTTGTTTTGGGTAATTTGGTAACAAAGTCCATTGTTATCAATTCCCATTTCCAAACTGGCATTTCTAATTGTTGCAGCAATCCTGAGGGTTTCTGGTGTTCAGCTTTAACTTGTGAACAAGTTAGACATTTGGCTACATAAGCTGCTATATTCTTTTTCATTCCTATCCACCAAAAATTCTCTCTTAAGTCCTGATACATCTTATCACTTCCAGGATGCATCGTATACTTAGACTTGTGGGCTTCTTCTAATATATGGTGACGTAGGTTTCCAAATTTAGGTATCCACATTTTCTTTTTATGGAATCTCCAAATTCCATCTGTTCCCTGTTCTAATTCCTTAATCATTCCTTTTAACTTTTCAGTATCATTCTTGATTACTGATTCTTGTGCTTTTCTAATCTACTCATTTAAATCTACTTGTAGATTTAATTTAAGAGAGCGTACTCTTTTTGGCTTTTTGTGATACTTTCAACTTAAAGCATCAGTTACTACATTAGCTTTTCCTGCATGATACTGGATATTA
Organism: Helianthus tuberosus; assembly: GCA_030545235.1. Classification (NCBI taxonomy): domain Eukaryota; kingdom Viridiplantae; phylum Streptophyta; class Magnoliopsida; order Asterales; family Asteraceae; genus Helianthus; species Helianthus tuberosus. Next base: position 64,036 of record JARYGA010014962.1, read on the forward strand.
CAATCATAATCACTAAGGATCTCCATCCAGCGTCTTTGTCTCATATTCAGCTCCTTTTGCCCGAAAACATACCTTAAACTCTTATGATCAGTGAAAATGGTAAACTTACTACCGTAAAGGTAATGTCTCCAATTTTTTAGAGAAAAAATTATGGCTCCTAATTCTAAATCATTGGTTGAATAATTCTCTTCATGATTCTTAAGTTGTCTAGATGCGTAAGCTATAACCTTTTGGCGTTGCATCAACACACATCCATAACCTAACTTAGAAGCGTCACAATAGATTACAAAATCTTCAGTTCCTTCTGGTAACGCTAGTATGGGTGCGTTGGTTAATCTTTGCTTAAGGATTCTAAAGGCTTCTTTCTATTTTGGTCCCCATTCAAACTTAACAGATTTACAGGTTAACTTGGTTAAAGGAATGGCTATTCTAGAAAAATCTCAAATAAATCTTCTATAATAACTGGCCAATCCAAAGAAACTTCTAACCTCAGTTGGTGACTCAGGGGTTTTCCATTTGGTAATTGCCTCGATCTTGGTGGGATCTACATGAATTCCTTCATGATTAACTAAATGTCCAAGAAACTGAACTTGTTCTAACCAAAACTCGCACTTTGAAAACTTAGCATAAAGCTTTTCTTTCCTTAATAAACTTAAAAGTGCGTGCAAATGCTCTGCATGCTCCTCTTTATTCTTAGAGTAAATGAGAATATCATCTATGAAGACAATTACGAATTTATCCAAATATGGCTTACATATTCGGTTCATCATGTCCATAAATGCGACTGGGGCATTGGTTAAACCAAATGGCATGACGGTAAATTCATAATGGCCATACCTTGTTCTGAAAGCGGTCTTAGGAATGTCCTCTTCATGTACCTTTAATTGATGATATCCTGAGCGCAAATCGATTTTAGAGAAAAATCGAGCTCCTTGCAATTGATCGAACAGATCATCGATTCTTGGTAATGGATACCGATTCTTAATCGTGACCTTGTTCAATTCACGGTAATCAATGCACATACGCATTGATCCGTCTTTCTTCTTAACGAATAATATTGGCGCTCTCCATGGTGATGAGCTTGGCTGTATCAATCCTTTTTCCAGAAATTCGTCTAATTGCTTCTTTAGTTCCTGCATTTCGGAGGGTGCCAAACGATAAGGTTCTTTGGCAATTGGTACTGTTCCTGGTAGCAGATGGATTCTGAATTCGACTTCTCTGTCTGGCGGTAGTCCTGGTAATTCTTTAGGAAACACATCTGGAAATTGAGATACTACAGGAATATCTTTCAGTTCTTTTCCTTTAGTGTTAGTGATTATATAAATCAAATACACTAATGATCCTTTTCTTACTTAACTTGTTGTTTTCATTACAGAGATGAATTTTGTGGATCTAGATGGCTTATCTCCTTTAATTGTGATCTTTTCACCCTTTGATGAATTTACTTGGATTGATTTTTGATCACATACAATACTGGCTTTATTTGCTACTAACCAATTCATTCCTAATACAACATCAAACCCTGCCAGATTCATTGGATAAAGGTTTGCAATGAACTTATAGTTTGAAATTTCTATTCTTGCTCCCTGCAAGATTTCATAATTCTTAATAGTTTCCCCATTGGCTGTTTCTACTAGACATTCTTGTGGGAGTTTAGTTAATGATTGATTGAGAAGTTTGCAAAATGAAGTATTAATAAAACTTTGGTTCGCACCAGAGTCAAATAATACTTTAGCAAAATCATCATTAACTAAAAACGTATCGGCTATAACGTCCGGGATCATCTTGGCTTCTTCTGTAGTCAGAACAAATGCTCTAGCATTTTTGGTAGTCTTGTTGTTCATGGCTGGAGCTAGTTTCGAACAATTTGGCTTGATGTGACCTTTTTCTCCACAGTTGAAGCACACTCCATTGCTTGGTTTCTTCCTATAATCTTCTTCCTTATGTCCTGGTTTCTTGCAGAAATTGCAGTAAATGAAGCATCTTCCTGAATGCTTCTTCTTACAGGCCTTACAGTAAGGTGTAGATGTGACAACCCGAGTTTTCAGGGTCTCCACTGGATTTAATAACTGTTCACTAAGTGTTGTTTTATATTTATATTGGTGTGCATCATAGTGTGTTTATATATGTTGATGTGTAAATTACATGCTTGTATTGATGATGTGTTTGTGTAATTAAGAACAATACAAAATGGAGCCATGACCGAAATCACCTCTTAGCCGAAAACACCCCCACCCACGAAAACATTTCCGGATGAAAACACATAAGTGTTTTCGTCCACTATGTTGCCAACGAAAATAGAATGGGCTTCGGCCTAGTAACAACCGGTTATAGTGTTTGATATTAATCCTTAAGAGATAGTGATCGGAAAACCCTAACCACCTCTCACATTCTCTCTCGCTACCCCTTTGAAACCCGACGGCAGTGGTGAACAATCGAGCCCAATACATCAATGGAAGTATCACCTTTTCTGCTTAGGTTAATAATCTGTTATTTATAATTTTTGATTGATATCATTTGACTAATTGTTGACATCATGAATATTAACTGTTAGTGGGTAATGATTACGAGTATATGATTGGAATTGATTTGTATGATAAGGATCCCTCATGATTGTCGGCCATTGTCCTCATATTAGCATGTGATTGTCAGTAGTCATGTGCTTGTTTTATGTGTTTTTAAATTAGATATATATCAACCTGCTAATATTGAATGATGATGTTAGTGATATATAAATCATACGATTACATGAGTCTGTTTGATAGGATGATTGGGTGATTGTATGTTGAAGCCGATGTAACTGCCATATGATCATTAGGGTTTCTATGTTTTTTTTGTAACTGTTGATGATGATCTAGTGATGTACGATTCACAGCTAGGATTTTATGTTGAGGATTAACAGTCAACGATGATTAGTATTCTGGATAAACACAACAACTTGCTAATGACTGCATGATGATTGAATGATTTCGTGATGCTTGACCATGTAACTGTAAGCGATGATTAGGGTTATTGTATGATGTAACTGTTCGATGATGATACCTTAGCTCGACGAAAACAAACCAGACGAAAACACAAGCTGGATGAAAACACTTAAGTGTTTTCATCATACTCCAAGTCGACGAAAACCCTTGGGATTTCGTCGCCCAAAGGGTTTTCGCCAGGAAAGGGATTTCGTCCCTAAAAGGTTTTCGTCAAAAACCGATTTCATCTGTTGTGTTTTTATCTAAGATTCTAATACAGTAACCTTGTTATGTTGAATCTGTTAACTCTGTTAGTTTGTTAAACCTGTTAAATTGTTAACTCCGTTAAGTATGTTAACTAGGTTATGTTAACTATGCTAAGTGTGCCAACTATGTTAAGTATGTTAAGTGGGTTAACTCGTTCAAACATGTTAACTCTGTTAACTCAGTTAAGCTTATCATGTCTGTAAGTTGATAACTCATGTTAGATTAGACTGAGAACCCAACTACGTGAAGCATGAGTTGTGTGAAATTGAATAACTGTTTACGTGTTATTTGATGTTAACTATCCAGTACACTTAGTGACTTCGATTGCATGTGAAATTTTACCAACATGAATGACTGTGTATACATGCATACTTTAGGCTTTGAGTGATTGTTTGCGAGCACGTAGTTTAACATTCCGAGCAAACCAAGGTGAGTTCACACTCTTTCCAAGGCATGGGATTCCCAAGGGTTGGGAATGGGTTAATGATTCAAACGGTAACCACAACCATCCTCCGTGGGTAGGATGCCAAGATTTCACACTGGACCAAACCTCTATCATGAAGTCCCTCATTTATATCGACTTAATCGCCGAGGCCTATGGCGAGCGGGTCATTAGTTAATAGCGCTATTAGGTTTAACAAACCTCACACCGTGCCAGTCGGACGGGCGTGTACTAATGGACTATGGGCAAAGGGTCAATGCTGATAGACATTGACTTAGGGCACCACTTACATTTTCATAGTAGTCGATACGCACGGTCTAGTAACACATGGGAAGCCCCCACTAATCTTCGCAAACATGTCTGGGAGACCGCGATACGAATTAATATGATACTTGGCTTACAAAACGAACATATGATTTACGAAACGAACGTTATAACTAAACAACCAACTGTGAACTCGCTCAACTTTGTTGTTGACTCATTGTTACATGCCTTGCAGGTCGTTAGGTACTCATGGAGCTTGCACAGGGAGGCACGGTCGTTGTGGGACATGGCAGTGTGTGCCATGCTAAAAACATTACTTTATTTCGTACTTAATACCTACATTGGGTTTTACAATTATGCTTCCGCTAAACACTTAACTAATTTTTTGATTTGAAACACCTTTCATATTGTGTGGTTGAATTTTACTTATTACTTGTTATGTTCAATATGATTGATGGCTTGATCCTGGTCAGTCACGCCTCCAAGCGGTGATGCTCCGCGTGTGGATTTTGGGGGTGTGACAGATTGGTATCAGAGCCATTGGTTATAGTGAACTTGGTTTTAATAAGGGAAAAAGTTTTTGTTAAAACCAGACTATAACCTGAACAGTGCTCAACGATCCACAATGACGCTTCGCTCCACGTGCAAGACTCAACATTTTAGGTGATATGATTTATGTTATATTGCCTACTTGCTAGTTACATAGTACATTGCTCCTAGTATGCTTAGACAAATGTAACAATTATTGCTTGAAACATATGTGTGCTTACTCTCTTCTGTCATCGCACTTTCGCGAACCTTTCTCACTCATGTTTCCTTTGATATGAAGATCATGAGTGGACGCGTTAACCTAACTCAAGCCCAGTTGGCGGCTTTGATCACTAAACAAGTTACTGCAGCACTAGCAGCTGCCCAAGCAGGAGGTCAGCACGCTCAGCCTCCTGTGTGTACTTTCAAGACCTTTATGGACTGTCGTCCTAGTACTTTCAGTGTCACTGAAGGGGTCGTTGGACTCCTCCATTGGTTTGAAAAGCTCGAGTCTGTCTTCGAGATATGTGAATGCCCTGAGGCTCGTAGGGTGAAGTACGCCACTGGTACTCTCGAAGGCACTGCGCTAACTTGGTGGAACGCGCAAGTTCAGATGCTGGGGCTGGCGGCTGCTAATGCCACCCCATGGAATGATTTTAAGGAACTAATCAAACGTGAATACTGTAGTCGTGATGACATCTACAAGCTGGAAGTGGAGTTCTTTAACCTGAAGATGACGGGGTCAGAGATAGAAGCGTACACGAAACGATCCAACGAACTGGCAGTGTTATGCCCAACTATGGTGGATCCTCCCATCAAGCACATTGAGCTATACCTCAAAGGCTTAGTACCAGAGATTTAAAGTCATGTGACTTCTGACAACCTTGCTACCATCCAGGATGTTACTCGTCTTGCTCATCGTCTCACAGACCAGGCAGTGGAACAAAACAAGCTGCCTAAGCGTATTGGTGCTGCTACTACTGTTACTACTTCTGCTATTCCCAGTGACAACAAGAGAAAGTGGGATGGAACCTCCAGCAAGGGTTCGACTTCAGTTCAGTCCCAGGCACAACAGCGAAAGATCGATGACTACCAGAGTCCTGGTCAGCAATCTTCTGGTAGTCAAGGGCAGGGAGGATATCGAGGAAATCTTCCAAAGTGCAACAAATGCAACAGACACCACAATGGTCAGTGCAACAGGGGTCGTTGCCAGAGGTGTCTCAAGATGGGTCTTGAAGCTAAGGATTATAGGAGCTCACGACCTACGAATCAGAACCAACAACAACAACCACCAGCTCCACAGAACCAGCAGCGACAGCGAGGTAACAGGGGATACTTTCAGTGTGGTGCTGAAGGCCACTTCAAGCGGGACTGCCCCCAGTTAAATCAAAATCCGAACAACAACAACAACAATAATCAGGGCAATGGGAACAACAACGAGGGAAACAATGATGGAAACGATGGTGCCAGGGGTCGAGTGTTCGTGCTAGGTCAAGGTGACGCAAGGAATGATCCTAATGTAGTGATGGGTAAGTTCCTTCTCGATGACTTTTATGTAGCAGTTTTATTTGATTCGGGTGCCGATACCAGTTATGTGTCTCTAAAAGTTAGTCAAATGCTCAAGCGCACACCAACACTTTTGAACACCAAGCATGTCATAGAATTAGCAAATGGTAAAAATCTAGAGGCCACACACATAGTTCAGGGTTGTAATCTTATCCTCGCTGGTCAGACTTTCTCTATTGATCTCATTCCTATAGTTCTGGGTAGTTTCGACATCGTCATTGGGATGGATTGGTTATCCCAACAGCAAGCAGAGATCCTATGCAAAGAGAAGATTGTTTGTATTCCCTGTTCTGGCGAAGAACCTCTCGAAATTCAAGGCGACAAGAGTGGTGCTGTAGTGGGCATCATCTCCTTCCTTAAGGCCCAGAGGTGTTTGCGAAAGGGTCACACCGCTATCTTAGCACTTGTTACTGACGCATCAACGAGTGAGAAGAGAATAGAGAATATTCCAGTAGTACGCGACTTTCCTCAAGTGTTTCCTGAAGATTTACCTGGGCTACCGCCTCATCGCCAGGTCGAATTTCAGATCGAGCTAGCTCCTGGAGCAGCACCCATAGCTCGAGCACCTTATCGCTTAGCTCCAACCGAATTGGAAGAACTGTCCAAGCAATTGCAGGAACTTTTGGACAAGGGTTTCATTCGTCCTAGCTCTTCGCCCTGGGGAGCTCCCGTGTTGTTTGTGAAGAAGAAAGACGGTACCTTTCGTATGTGCATAGATTACCGCGAACTAAACAAGGTGATCGTAAAGAATCGCTATCCTCTTCCACGCATTGACGACTTGTTCGACCAGCTGCAAGGGTCGAGCTACTATTCAAAGATTGATCTGAGGTCAGGCTACCATCAACTGAGAGTCCAGGACGAGGACGTCTCCAAAACAGCATTCAGAACACGCTACGGCCATTACGAGTTTCTGGTCATGCCATTCAGGCTAACAAACGCGCCTGCAGTCTTCATGGATCTTATGAATAGAGTGTGCAAGCCTTACTTGGATAAATTTGTGATTGTATTCATCGACGACATTCTGATCTACTCTAGGAGTCGGGAGGAACACGAGCAGCATTTACGACTCATTTTAGAACTCCTTCGAGCAGAACAGCTGTACGCCAAGTTTTCAAAATGCGACTTTTGGCTTCGTGAAGTCCACTTTCTAGGCCACGTGGTAAACAAGGATGGGATTCATGTTGATCCATCTAAGGTAGACTCGATTAAGAACTGGTCTGCACCTCGCACACCAACGGAAATTCGCCAATTCTTGGGTTTGGCAGGTTACTACAGGAGGTTCATCAAGGATTTTTCCAAGATTGCGCAACCTCTCACTTTACTAACTCAGAAAGGAGTCACTTACCGTTGGGGTGAGCCATAAGAATCTGCATTTCAGCACCTAAAGGATAGACTTTGTAGCGCACCTATTCTCTCATTGCCCGAGGGCACAGACAATTTTGTGGTCTATTACGACGCATCCATTCAGGGACTTGGATGTGTGTTGATGCAACATGACAAGGTCATAGCCTACGCATCACGGCAACTTAAAGTTCATGAACAAAATTACACCACACACGATTTGGAGCTGGGAGCTGTTATTTTCGCACTTAAGATATGGAGACGTTACCTGTACGGTACCAAGTGCACCATCTACACCGATCACAGGAGTCTCGAGCATATCTTCAAGCAAAAGGAGTTGAACATGCGACAACGTCGATGGGTCGAGCTACTGAATGATTACGAATGTGCCATCAAGTACCATCCGAGCAAAGCAAATGTTGTGGCTGACGCCCTCAGTCTAAAGAATACCACACCTAGGCGTGTGCGAGCACTACAACTTACCATCCAGTCTAGTCTTCCTTCACAGATACGAGGTGCTCAGGTAGAAGCATTGAAACCAGAAAATGTCAGGGCTGAAGCCCTACGCGGCTCAAGGCAACGGTTAGAACAAAAGGAAGACGGTGCCTATTACGTAACAGGACGTATCTGGGTCCCACACTATGGAAACTTACGCGAGCTTGTGATGGATGAAGCGCATAAGTCTCGTTACTCGGTACATCCTGGTTCGGATAAGATGTACCACGATCTCAGATCTACGTATTGGTGGCCTAGCATGAAAGCTCACATGGCAACTTACGTTAGCAAATGTCTGACTTGTGCGAGAGTCAAGACCGAATACCAGAAACCATCAGGCCTACTCCAACAACCAGAGATTCCACAATGGAAATGGGAGCAAATTTCCATGGATTTTGTTATTGGATCTCAACGTGGGAATAATACTATTTGGGTGATCGTGGATCGACTCACAAAATCTGCACACTTTTTGGCTATTAAGGAAACGGATAAGTTCTCCACTCTAGCAGACGTCTATCTTAAGGAAGTTGTCTCGAGGCAAGGGGTGCCAACCTCTATTATTTCCGATCGTGGTGCGCGTTTTACTTCTGAACTGTGGCAAGCAATGCACAAGTCCTTTGGCTCACGATTAGACATGAACACAGCTTACCACCCGCAAATGGATGGGCAGTCTGAACGCACCATCCAAACCCTAGAAGACATGCTGCGGGCATGTGTAATCGATTTTGGCAAAGGCTGGGAAAAACATCTCCCGTTAGTGGAGTTTTCATATAACAACAGTTACCACACCAGTATTCAAGCCGCTCCATTTGAGGCATTGTACGGGCGTAAATGCCGATCACCTCTTTGCTAGGCAGAGGTGGGTGATAGTCAGATCACGGGTCCAGAACTTGTAGTAGACACAACAGAAAGGATCGCACAAATACGACAACGCATGGCGGCCGCTCGTGACCGTCAGAAAAGCTACGCTGATAAAAGCAGGAAACCACTCGAGTTCCAAGTTGGGGATCGAGTGCTACTCAAAGTTTCACCCTGGAAGGGTGTGGTTCGCTTTGGAAAAAGGGGCAAGCTCAATCCGCGATATGTCGGACCGTTTGAAATCATTGAGAATATAGGCAAGGGGGCCTACAAACTAAACCTACCCGCAGAACTCAGTGCAGTTCACAACGTTTTTCACGTGTCGAATCTGAAGAAGTGTCTGTCAGATGAGACCCTCATAGTTCCTCTGAAGGAGCTCACTATCGACGATCAGTTGTGATTCGTCGAGGAACCAGTTGAAATCACGGACCGGGACGTTAAGGTCCTCAAGCACACCAGAATACCTCTTGTTCGGGTTCGTTGGAACTCCCGTCGTGGCCCAGAGTTTACCTGGGAACGAGAAGATCAAATGAAACTCAAGTATCCCCAGTTGTTCGGAAACAGTGCAACCACTACTGAGACTGAAGCTACTGCGGAATTTCAGGATGAAATTCCAAACCAACGGGGGGATGATGTGACACCCCAGGAAAAACAGGAAACAACACAACACAACTAGCTTCCTCAGTAACCACGTGCTAAATTTCGGGATGAAATTTCATTCAAGTTGGGGATAATGTGACAACCCGAGTTTTTAGGGTCTCCACTGGATTTAATAACTGTTCACTAAGTGTTGTTTTATATTTATATTGGTGTGCATCATAGTGTGTTTATATATGTTGATGTGTAAATTACATGCTTGTATTGATGATGTGTTTGTGTAATTAAGAACAATACAAAATGGAGCCATGACCGAAATCACCTCTTAGCCGAAAACACCCCCACCCACGAAAACATTTCCGGATGAAAACACATAAGTGTTTTTGTCCACTATGTTGCCAACGAAAATAGAATGGGCTTCGGCCCAGTAACAACCGGTTATAGTGTTTGATATTAATCCATAAGAGATAGTGATCGGAAAACCCTAACCACCTCTCACATTCTCTCTCGCTACCCCTTTGAAACCCGACGGAAGTGGTGAACAATCGAGCCCAATACATCAATGGAAGTATCACCTTTTCTGCTTAGGTTAGTAATCTATTATTTATAATTTTTGATTGATATCATTTGACTAATTGTTGACATCATGAATATTAACTGTTAGTGGGTAATGATTATGAGCATATGATTGGAATTGATTTGTATGATAAGGATCCCTCATGATTGTCGGCCATTGTCCTCATATTAGCATGTGATTGTCACTAGTCATGTGCTTGTTTTATGTGTTTTAAAATTTGATATATATCAACCTGCTAATATTGAATAATGATTGAATGATGATGTTAGTGATATATAAATCATACGATTACATGAGTCTGTTTGATGGGATGATTGGGTGATTGTATGTTGAAGCCGATGTAACTGCCATACGATCATTAGGGTTTCTATGTTTTTTTGTAACTGTTGATGATGATCTAGTGATGTACGATTCACAGCTAGGATTTTATGTTGAGGATTAACAGTCAATGATGATTAGTATTCTGGATAAACACAACAACTTGCTAATGACTGCATGATGATTGAATGATTTCGTGATGCTTGACCATGTAACTGTAAGCGATGATTAGGGTTATTGTATGATGTAACTGTTCGATGATGATACCTTAGCTCGACAAAAACAAACCAGACGAAAACACAAGCTGGACAAAAACACTTAAGTGTTTTCGTCATACACCAAGTCGACGAAAACCCTTGGGATTTCGTCGCCCAAAGGGTTTTCGCCAGGAAAGGGATTTCGTCCCTAAAAGGTTTTCGTCAAAAACCGATTTCGTCTGTTGTGTTTTTATCTAAGATTCTAATACAGTAACCTTGTTATGTTGAATCTGTTAACTCTGTTAGTTTGTAACTCTGTTAGTTTGTTAAACCTGTTAAGTTGTTAACTCTGTTAAGTATGTTAACTAGGTTATGTTAACTATGCTAAGTGTGCCAACTATGTTAAGTATGTTAAGTGGGTTAACTCGTTCAAACATGTTAACTCTGTTAACTCTGTTAACTCAGTTAAGCTTATCATGTCTGTAAGTTGATAGTTCATGTTAGATTAGACTGAGAACCCAACTACATGAAGCATGAGTTGTGTGAAATTGAATAACTGTTTACGTGTTATTTGATGTTAACTATCCAGTACACTTAGTGACTTCGATTGCATGTGAAACTTTACCAACATGAACTGACTGTGTATACATGCATACTTTAGGCTTTGAGTGATTGTTTGTGAGCACGTAGTTTAACATTCCGAGCAAACCAAGGTGAGTTCACACTCTTTCCAAGGCATGGGATTCCCAAGGGTTGGGAATGGGTTAATGATTCAAATGGTAACCACAACCATCCTCCGTGGGTAGGATGCCAAGATTTCACACTGGACCAAACCTCGATCATGAAGTCCCTCATTTAAACATACACACATATTATATATTATTATTACTTCCACCATCACCTTCACTGATATGGGTTTGATGCGTGTTGAGTGTGATAGGTTTTTAATGTATATTTTAAGCTCTTTTACACTTTTTTTAGCCAAGTTTTAAATTCATAAAACACGATATTTACTAACACTAAACACACATATGGGCAAGTGCACCCATCGTGAGTGTAGTATAGTGTTGGTAAGATACCGAGATCGTCCAAGGCCACAAGTGCTTTTAATACCGGTTATTCCTCAACGTCTAATCAAATCAAAAGTTTAGAAAAAAAGTTTTTAAACTAGAAAAATAAAACTAACTAAAATGCTGAAAAATAAAAATAAAACAGATAGACAAGATGAATCACTTGGATCCGACTCGTGTTTAGTGTAACCTTTGATTATTTCCACAGTTTTGCACTTTTTAAGAGATTATCTTAGCTATTGTAGTAGGCCTCTCTTCTGAAGGTGACGTTACCCTCAACCCAGTAGTTTGAGTCAGCAAGGATACAATCCTAAAGGGTTGGATTATTGAAAGATAATTAATTAAGTTATTAATGCATATTGTGGTAGGCCCCTCTTCTGGAGGTGATGTTACCCTCGGCTAAGTAGTCTGAGTCAGCAGGGATACAGTCCTAAATAGCCGGGTTAAAGTATTAATAGTAGTTTACATATGAGGGGATCAAGGAGTTCGGACCCCCGCCATCCAATACCAGTGGGTATTGAAGGAGATCCTACTAAAGTTGACCCAGGTCCTTGCAGGATCTATACACTGAACAAGGCAAGACTCTTATCAAACCGTTTCCTTAACCCCCGACTAGGTAGCCAACATACCTCCATATAGACCGTGGAGATATGAATGGTGAAAATCTTTTATTTTATATAGACAGTAAAATAATGCCAAGACACCACGGACAAACGATAAGGAAGACTCACCTTCAACATAAGAAACTAGTTATTAAAGTCATTAATACATAACCAAATAAAAAGTGCGAAAAGATTAAAAGTAAAAAGTATTACACTAGACACTTGTCTTCACCAAGTGATGTAAGAGACTTAGGCAAACATGGCCTTTGATTGTCAAGAACTCTTGTGATCAATCTTGGATCCCGAGACTACTACACACACTCTATGATGGATGATGGATGATGGTGGTGGATGTGGTCTTGTGATGGTGGTGGAGGGTGGGTGTAGTGTGAGAGAGATGGTTTGCCAAGGGATGGTTTGCAAATGAGCCAAGCACCCCTATTTATAGCCTGAACAGGAGCCCGGGCATGGCCCCGTGTCCACCCATCTTCTCTTTCTTCATTAATTGCAGTTTGTCTACATTAGTTGACCACGCCCCCGTGTTCGCTGGGAACGACCCCGTGTGCAGAAGCGTATCTGTACTATCAAGATTTCCTCAGATTCTGCGAATCTTAGAGTTGACCATGGCCCCGTGTCCGCTGGGCACGCCCCCGTGGTGGGTGATAGAAGCTTCTACAGCTTTGTCTTTTCTGCAGACACTTGGGCACGCCCCCGTGCTCACTGAGCACGGGGCGTGTTCAGCCTTCTGTTCTCTTGTTTTGCTTGGGAAGATGTTGTCGAGGGGTCAGGCATGCCACGTTTATCCCTTTTCTTGTATTTTTGTTAGATTTGGCTGCCTTTTTGCTTCTTTTGTTCATTTGAGCTCATTTGATCCTCAAAATACAAAAGGAAGACAAAAACACACTTTTTCAACATTAGTACTAAAAAAGGGTTAGTTTTATACCTCATTTGATGTAATTTATATGTTGCATTTTGCACACATCAAATACCCCCACACTTGAATCTTTGCTTGTCCTCAAGCAAAACTCTTTATAATGTGGCTTAACACTCCCAAATGGAATGGGTAGAAGAGAAGGTTTTGGGCTTGTCATAGAGTGTCGGGATTTCCAAGATTCTTTATTAAGTTTTATTTTTATTTATTTACAATCCTATTCGTCATGATTTATTTAAAACATTACATAAGATAAATTACTTATTAGGGCATAACATGCCTTTTTAAAATTCCATTTATATACAAGTTCACATACCTCACGGCGGATCACTCAACACTCGGCCGAAGATGTATTTTTGTGAAACACTCGAGAGCGGCATGGAACTTACTTCTACCATAAGCTTGCCAAGCAATCAATCCTCCTCCTTTTTAACTATATACCTTTGTAAATATCAAGAGGACTTTTGAGGTGAAGGGTTAGGCTTGGGTTAAAGGTAGGTGGTTGGGTTAGTGGTTAGTAGAAAAGGGCGAAAGGCGTAAAAAGCGTCGGTTTTCGCAAAACATTTTTGTGGCTTTTATTCCAATGAAGCTTTATTCAAACAAGCCTTCTTTTGATGAGCTTTGTTTGTTTATTGCTAACTTCATTTTTCTTTTCTTCTTTATCAACGTTTTTTTTCAACATAAGAAAGTCACACAAAAAGCGAGCTTTGTTACTAAAATAAAGGGTTTAAAATGAAAAAGAGTTTTGGTGGGTAAAAGGGTGTTTGTTTTGGGTTAAGAAATGAAAAGGTTTAGGCTCAAAGGGGTTAACTAGGGGGATTTTGGGTAGGTGGTAAAAAAAAGAAAAATAATGGTGTTGAAATAAAAAGGGTTAGTCCTAATGCCTCCATCATTTACTTACTCGGGTTTAAGTTGGTAAGGACCGGGAATGTATCGTCGTGGCAAGTTCTAGAGTCGTAAGAACCAAGCGGCTATTCACACAAGAAACGAAAAATGAGCATTTAGTTTAAAGATGTATATTTGTATGCTCAATAAAGGCTCAAAACTCACTTTTTGTGGGAATGGGTTTTTATGTGATCAAGTATATATAATCAAATTTTAACTAGGTTTGTCATGCCGTTTCATAATTTTCTTATGTTTGTTCTTTTTATCACGACGCTATCGGTTGTAAATTTGTAAAAATATCACCTTTTTTAGAACTTTGAAATTCCCGAATTAAACCTAGACAAGTAAGGAAAAAAAATGAAAAGATTTTGAAAAAAAATTGGGGTGTTTAGCGGTTCCAATAGAGTTTTGTGTAAGGCTTGTAATTAGGACTTGCAAAATTCAAGGTTTTAGCATCCCCCCCACACTTAAATTACACATTGTCCTCAGTGTGTCCCAAAAATAAGTTTTTACGTTGATTGGACGTGTAAAAAGATGTGAAAAAGCAAAATTTTATGTTGCTGGGCGTCTGGACACGGCCCCGTGGTGTCTGGGCACGGCCCCTTGTTCAAATTTCCAGTAACAGAAAATAAAGTAAAGTAACAGAAGGCTGGACACGGGGGCGTGTTCAGTGAGCACGCCCCGTGTCCAGGTACCTGAACTGGGCAATTTTCTGCAGATGGTTGAGCATGGGGCGTGTTGGGTGAGCACGGCCCCGTGCTGAACTTGCTGTAATGAAGAAAAATATGTGGGAGACTCTGTTTTTGTGCATGGGGTGTTGGTGCAAGTTTCCCTTGATATCCTTCACCATCCTGAGTGTGTTTATCCATTACAACATCATCCAAATACCAAATTAAAACCATCATTCATTAAAACTAGCACATTACATAAGGTCCTAGAGAATTTAAAGACGAGGCAGAAAAATAAAAAGCTGAAGGTACTAAGATAGATGGGTCAAATGATACAAAAAAAATCATCCTAAGGAGTTCTACTTTTATCAAAATTTCCGGAAATAGCTTCCCGGTATTTAAAAGATTTGTAGAACTTTGGACCGAGGGGTATTCCTTTGATGTTGTTAAAGCCATTCTTCTATTTCTCTTGGGAGGAAGAAGGCGGGATCGTTTTCTTCAACATCTTGCGGAGGGGGAGTGACACCAAACGGAACCCCTTGTAGTACGTCTCGAGGGGGTTCCGAAGGTATGGCGTACCATTCGGCCGGTATGATGATTTCAGGAACCATATTCCATGCCCTTTGGGTAATGATTGGAACCAAAGGAGGAGAAGCAAGAATGTTCAACCTTTGGTGCAAAAGGTTGACCTCTCGAAGACATCCCTCTAGTCCCACCGTCAAATGATTGATATGGTCAACTAATGCTTCTTCCACTCCCGTCATCTCATCAATGGCTTCTCTTAAAGCGTAAACGTAGTTTACAAGAGAATCTTCAACCGTTGATGACCTTCTTCCTTGTCGGTTGTTCCTGGAGTGCGATGAAGATGTTCCGCTAGTTCTGCTCGCCATTCTGAGAAAACATACCTTAAAGAATTCAATTTTACGGAAACAGTACCTCGGACACAGCCCCGTGTTCAGATGTCTGTAGATTTTTGGAACAAGGAATCTTGGAGTTTTAATTTGTTTTCGTGATTTTTAAAACGTTTTTAAGCATAAACAACTTAAAACATTGTTGTAGAACTTATTTTTAACAAGATTTCTTGAATAAAAATCTAACAATCATCTCAATAAGGCTTGGAATCATGGAGATTTCAAGCTCTAATGGAGGTGTTAAGGAGAAATTGAAGAAGAAGGTAATGGATAAAAGTGGAAAAGACAAGATGGTTGTTGGGAACCTTCTTTAGAATATACCTAGGATGGTATGTGTGAAGATCCACCAGATCTTTGTCTTTGGAGTGGTCCATATGTGCAGGAATCTTGCTGCATTTATAGAAAATGACAGCACGTTGCACACGGCCCTGTGTCGACTGGACACGGCCCCGTGTGCAGGCAATATCCTGACACATTTTGTCCGTATTCTGACATGAAATCAGACGGGAATCTTTGGGTGGACACGGGGGCGTGCTGACCCGGACACGGCCCCGTGTCTAGAGGCTGTTTATGAAGTTTCGTCTATTTCTAAGGAATTCATCCGGATCGGGTGGTTCCTTACTGGATGGAATAACCCCAAAGTGCCTGAGATACCTTAATTGCTCTAGACTAAGACGAGAACGCAAGAGGTTGTCAGTGAGGGTGATTCCTATGCTAAATGTAGGTGGACAAGTCCAACCCTTTCCCGGGCTCTCGTTAAAGAAGGTGTATGCTGAATCGCTCAGGTCTATGTATGCACCGAACGAAGTCGATGGAGAGTCCTTCACGGCACAATCGACACAGGGACGACTATCGCTCAAGTCCTCGATAGAGTTAGAGGTAATATTGGGAACCACGAAGTTGTTTTTATTCGAATGTGATCCCAACAATTCTTCTTGGGTATCGTCTTGAGATGAATTATTGATATCCATCTTAAGTTCTTTTACCCAATTAAGAATTAGATCTTCCATTTGAAATAGTTCATCAAGAAGCATTTCTCCTAGAAGGTCAGGTTGAGAGCATTCAAGGGAGAGATAGGGATTATTTTTACTTTCGCCTCTCTTAAGGCTACAGGAAAACAATGGGTCTATATAATGGGGCTTATAATTTAGAAAATAACATTCTAAATCTTTATGATGGCCACCACATATTTGACACCATGTACCATAAGAGTGCCGAAAGTAAAAAATATCAGTATTACTCATGTTTGTGTCAGAGATAACCAACCGTCGGGATCTTACGGTTCTATTTTCAGTAACTGAAACTTGGGCACGGGGCGTGTTGATTGGGCACGGCCCCGTGTTCAGCTTACTGTCTGACTTAAAACAGGATTACCAGTACCAAAGATTGGGCACGGGGGCATGTTCAGCGGGCACGCCCCATGCTGAGTTCTGCAGAAGCTGAAAATCTAAAAAAAAATCCTAAAAAAATTAAAAGAAAAACGATTAGGCCGCTGATTCTTAACTTTCTTAAAATCCTTGTGTCCCCGGCAACGGCGCCAAAAACTTGATGCGTGTTGAGTGTGATAGGTTTTTAATGTATATTTTAAGCCCTTTCACACTTTTTTAGCCAAGTTTTAAATTTATAAAACACGATATTTACTAACACTAAACACACATATGGGCAAGTGCACCCATCGTGAGCGTAGTATAGTGTTGGTAAGGTACCGAGGTCGTCTAAGGACACAAAAGCTTTTAATACCGGTTATTCCTCAACGTCTAATCAAATCAAAAATTTAGAAAAAAAAGTTTTTACACTAGAAAAATAAAACTAACTAAAATGCTGAAAAATAAAAATAAAACAGATAGACAAGATGAATCACTTGGATCCGACTCGTGTTTAGTGTAACCTTTGATTATTTCCGCACATTTGCACTTTTTAAGAGATTATCTTAGTTATTGTAGTAGGCCCCTCTTCTGAAGGTGACGTTACCCTCAACCCGGTAGTTTGAGTCAGCAAGGATACAATCCTAAAGGGTTGGATTATTGAAAGATAATTAATTAAGTTATTAATGCATATTGTGGTAGGCCCCTCTTCTGGAGGAGACGTTCCCTCGGCTAAGTAGTCTGAGTCAGCAAGGATACAGTCCTAAATAGCCGGGTTAAAGTATTAATAGTAGTTTACATATGAGGGGATCAAGGAGTTCGGACCCCCGCCATCCAATACCTGTGGGTATTGAAGAAGATCCTACTAAAGTTGACCCAGGTCCTTGCAGGATCTATACACTGAACAAGGCAAGACTCTTACCAAACCGTTCCCTTAACCCCCGACCAGGTAGCCAACATACCTCCATATAGACCGTGGAGATATGAATGGTGAAAATCTTTTATTTTATATAGACAGTAAAATAATGCCAAGACACCACGGACAAACAATAAGGAAGACTCACCTTCAACATAAGAAACTAGTTATTAAAGTCATTAATACATAACCAAATAAAAAGTGCAAAAAGATTCAAAATAAAAAGTATTACACTAGACACTTGTCTTCACCAAGTGATGTAAGAGACTTAGGCAAACATGGCCTTTGATTGTCAAGAACTCTTACGATCAATCTTGGATCCCGAGACTACTACACACACTCTATGATGGATGATGGATGATGGATGATGGTGGTGGATGTGGTGTTGTGATGGTGGTGGAGGGTGGGTGTAGTGTGAGAGAGGTGGTTTGCCAAGGGATGGTTTACAAATGAGCCAAGCACCCCTATTTATAGCCTGAACAGGAGCCCGGACACGGCCCCGTGTCAATTGGGCACGGCCCCGTATCCACCCATCTTCTCTTTCTTCATTAATTGCAGTTTGTCTACATTAGTTGACCACGCCCCCGTGTCCGCTGGGCACGACCCCGTGTGCAGAAGCGTATCTGTACTATCAAGATTTCCTCAGAATCTTAGAGTTGACCACGGCCCCGTGTCCGCTGGGCACGCCCCCGTGGTGGGTGATAGAAGCTTCTACAGCTTTGTCTTTTCTGCAGACACTTGGGCACGCCCCCGTGCTCACTGAGCACGGGGCGTGTTCAGCCTTCTGTTCTCTTGTTTTGCTTGGGAAGATGCTGTCGAGGGGTCGGGCATGCCACGTTTATCCCTTTTCTAGTATTTTTGTTAGATTTGGCTACCTTTTTGCTTCTTTTGTTCATTTGAGCTCATTTGATCCTGAAAATACAAAGGAAGACAAAAACACACTTTTCCAACATTAGTACTAAAAAAGGGTTAGTTTTATGCCTCATTTGATGTAATTTATATGTTGCATTTTGCACACATTAGGGTTCATCCAGAACTCCATATTACGCTCGTCATACTTCCAGATGAGTCGTTCTCCAACCTGCCCATCCTCTCGCTACTTTCTAAAATCTCCTCTCCGAAGGTTCGGAGTTCTTGCACATTTTCTGCACTTATTGGGGGTGCAGGTGTTGGGACTGGGTTTGGGAACTAGGGCATGGGTTCTTGGTACGGGTAAGGATTCTCTAAAATTTCCCTGATGTATTGATCGCTATCATAGTAGGGATCTATAGGGTCCAAACCTGGGTAAGCTGCTAGATTTGGCATGGATTTGTCTTCGGGTATTATGTAACGTTGCTGGTAATCCCTATGATCGTCTAACCACGGGACGTAGTCTGGGTCTAAGGGATTGGGTGCTGGTACCCTAGGTATCTCCATCGGGTCAAAGTCATGCATTTGGATTTGGTTCTCTGGGTTGTTTTCGATTTCCATTGGCTGGGTGGGAAATAGTGGTAAAGGCTGGGGTGCTACAAGTTGCTCCAGGTTAGGGTCTGCAGCTGTGGTTGCTAAAATATGGAAGTTTGCTAGACTCCAATTGAGCATATCCTGGGTGTGAGCATCTGTCTCTCGCTTAATGGCTGCTAAAGCACGCTGCTGTTGTAACTTTTTCATTCTTTTCCTACGTTCATGTGCTCCTCTACTGAACCATCCTCTTTTCTTAGAAGGGAATGACTCTTCAGACTAAGCCTTAAACACAAATATCCCATCTTCATTGTCAGCTGAATACCCTGAGAGGGCAGGCTGTGAAGAGGTGCCTTCGCTCCTAGGTGAGCTGAACAACTGACGGTAGGCGTCAGAAGGTTCTTGATCACTCATATTGTAAACTAACAAATCATCAAATAACACATAACAATAAAATACAGATATGCATGTATTTCCATAGTTTATTTCCTAACACTTGGAATAATATCTTGGTGTCAGCAGAACACTTTTGTGGCTGAATCAGTGGCTTAGCTCTGATACCACCTTCTGTCGCAACCCCCGTCCCCTAATTACCCTGGGAACGGGCGGCCGCGGCCAGTCTTGGTGGTATCGGGTGTTTATCATTTTGGCAGTGGAATTTACATCAGGATCGTAGTTAGGAAATATTTTATCAGAGTAAAACACCATGCTTTTATAATATTCCATAGATGGGAAAATCCCAAGTTTTCATTACACATATTTTTATAGGGATAAACCCTATTTTATTCAAATAAAACATCTATTTATTTAGGTAACTTTTATAGCCACTTTTCCAAGCCTTCAGTTCTGTCCAGCTGGCTTCTATTTGGCTTTCACATTTTGTTACCTGACACGCGTTTAAAAATATTTTGTCAGTGGGAAATACTGGTGAGTGAATCCCAGTTTAATCAAGACAAATTTATCATTCGCAGTATTGAGGGCGATCTTGCAATTATATTTGTTTCCAATTCTTACTTTAATTACCACCCACGGTACTGTCGTCCCGACTTATGGTCATGTTACTACTCACAGTGTAGTAACAAATTTTGTATACAAAACCCCAAATATACCGACGATAATTGTAGAATTACAAATACTCAATCACTGGCAATATAATGTAAAACGTTGAGGTTTTGTAGAAACAATTTATACAAAAAGGAGATTACTCGCATTGCTGTCTTAGGTTTTCTTTAAGAATTTCCTGGTGATTATCTATAATTTACACAAATGCACACGCGTTAGTATAATAACCCAATATTTACATTAGTAATACCCTACCCGAGACGACATTCCAACGACTACGTCGGGCAGAACCACGTCATCCGTTACGGAACCCTGGATCAATCGGGCAGCGTATCTAATACGTAATCAGGGTTATAATACTTACAACGGAGCAGAACTTCGTTAATTAGGGGGATATTATACTCGAGTATAAAGTATACTACGTAGAAATTTGAGAGAGAGATCGAGAGATGAACGAGTTGAAACTGAGGCTGAAGGCCTCAATTTATAGTGCCTCTTCGACTTCCCTCGCGGCTCGCGTAGAAAGAAGGCAGGGCCTTCGCGGCCCGCGACATAGGTTGGGTAGGCCCTAGCCTGGACCAGTTATCGGTGTAGGCTCGACGTGTGGCTGCCGGGCTGCGCCTCATGTCCACTCAGTCGCGGCCCGCGTAAAACCAAGCTTAGGTCTTCGCGGCCCGCCACATATATTAACATTTTGATTTTTAATTTAGTTAACTAAGATAAAGGTATTCGGGGCCCGTTTTTGCATACGGGGTGTGTTTACTGTTTAGGAGTGTCTAGGGTCATGTTAAAGGTTTCGGGAGAGCTACTATATTTGTGGAGGTAAAGAAGTACATGACTTTAAAATTTATGTTAGATTTGTTACCATATCTAATTAGTTATCTTCAAATATGTATATATCTATAAGTGTATATAGGAATACTCTAAATATTTTAGGGGTGTCGAAAAAATATTTTGGAGGGTTGTTATAATTGCCTGCACTGAAAATTTAATAACCTTTTTAGTGTGAGCATTTAGTTATATTTAAATGTTATACATTTGCAAGACCCGGACGGGGTTGGGTATTACTCTAATATTTATTATGGTAATTAGTATAATGTTTCTATGTAAATGAAATGCCCATGCACTTTACCTCACTAATTTCTCGTCCGTCTTGAAAGTTGTAAGAACTGAGTTGCCTTTAAAAACGAATAATCTCTATAGTTGCTTCATTTTCCTGTAATTTAGAACAAAGAACTATTAGATTTGATAAAATACAGAGAAAAACATAGAATACATAACTTTGCTTCTACCTTCGTGCCTACAGTATGATTCAGTGGTTCCTTATCAAGCTTAAAACAAATAAATGAAAATGTAAGTGTTAATCACACACTAAAAGAAAGTACCACTGCATATAATTAAATACATTAAAATTAAGATGGACTAATTGAATTTACATTTATCTTCCAGTGAACAT